>OZ023319.1:2520457-2669223 GCA_964007375.1 Ophion obscuratus
TACTCCCACACTTGCCATTGCCAAAGAGAATCTCTCCCACGTTGAGACTCGCGAGAAATATCAAAGTCGAGAATGTCCGCGCGCTTAGAAAGAAATAGAAGAAAATGGATCCGCGATAGATCGGAGTGAATATCTCCGTTCTAAAGAGTACTGTCACTTTTACTCAAGATATTGTACACTTTCTTAAAAATGAAATAATTGTTATAATAATAATAACAGTAAGTCAAAACGCGATTTTTTTACATTCTTCGGTATGAAATTTAGGAAGTATTGAGATATCTGTGGCCCTTAAGGGAGACTTTGTCCTTGAAATTTTCAAAAAGATGTTAGCGGCTCAACATGAGCAGCTAGAAGAAGAGGAGGGATGCCTCTATGGACCAGGCATTGCCGATTAGCGGTAACTATAAACACATTTGTGTAAACACATTACAAAACTTTAAACGCGTTTTTCTCGAAAACACGTTTTTAAAAATGGCTGACATTCTCCTGACCGCTGTAATTAACATATCGACCTGAAATTTGGAGAGCATACTCAGAAAATATGTCTTCACGGAATGACGGATCGTTTTTTCGATAGATACATTTTTGCATTTATTATTTATCTTTTTATTAACCGGTGCGATGGTCTAGTGGATAGCGTGCTCGCCACTAAACCAGCGGACCGGGAGGTCCCGGGTTCGAATCCCGGTCGCGTACATTTCGTCGCGAAATGTTTTTCTTCGGCATTTCGCGACGAAATAAGACTAGTTCCACGACCGGGGGGCGAATTCGATGACCGGCTGTATTGTGGTATAGGTTTTCCGCAGTTTCCCTAAACCCATGACAGAAAATGTCATGATGAATATAATACGGAGGGGGAAGTCGGCTGCGGCCGCAAGAGGGGGGAACAGAGAGAAAGATGGAGAAAAAAAGGAGTAAACAGTAGAGGAAAGAACGGTCATAATGTGGGGAAGAATAGGTAACAAACGCGAAAAGCGTGTACCTAAAGGAAAAAACCAATATTTATCTTTTTATGCGAAAAAAACGCGAAAATTCGATTTTTTTTAAATTGCCGCCATTTTCTGAAATTTGTACTAAACGAAAAATCCATCCGTCATTCCATGACCAAAGGGTCACAGATTGATAATATGCTTTGAATTTGTGTTTCAGATCAACAAAGAGGGGGCAGTGATGTCAGCCGTTTACCTCCCGCGATTTGAGGACCTGTTTTCGCGGAGCTGCAACGGCCGCCATTTTGGTTTTTTTTTTTCAAAAAAATTTTTTTTTTAACATTCTGTATATCATGAATAAAAGCAAGAAAAAAACGGCACTCAAAAAGCTTCACTCGTTTCCTTTAAAAAAAATAAAATGTAAACACCTGAAATATGGCACTCCAAGGACAAAGTCTCCCTTAATTCTGACCACGCAGCCCTTCATATATGAACCAATATAACACTTTTTTTCAACAGTGATAAAAATCGAAATTCGACTCTTAAGAGATTACATAGGTTTCGATGAAAAAAGGCGTATTTTCTAAATGAAAAAGAAATAATATATAAATTATATTATTCAAAATATTAAGCACATAAAAGAGCAACATTTCAACAATATTTTGTAAAAATTTGGTGGTCAGGATAACTCATAATAGCTTTATCTGAAATTGAAAAATCAATTTTTTTCTATTCGTAGATAAGTTTAGCTCGTGATTGAACGAAGGATATTGAAAGAAATTGAAATTTGAATTTTTGGCAGAATTGTATGCAAAATAGTTCAAGTTTTGGTACAATTTATACGACGTATAGCCTTGTAAAATTAGTTGTAATCGAAAAAACCTTCGTTCAATCACTGGTCAATGCTATTTTGAAGAAGTGTGCAAAATTTCAATAAGATCGGCGCATTAGTTTACGAGAAGTCGCGTCCACCGACTTCAAAATTAATGTTCTGAGAAAAATGCGATACACCTGCGTCGCTCCCAACCAGTTTTTCCCAACGGGGGCAATTACCCAGACTTTTACTCCAATTGACTTAAAACTTTGGGAGACTATTTCAGACATATTGTACTATTAGACAATAACATTTTTCAAAATCGATTGTTTGAAATTTTCAATCCCACGTAACCCCTTAATGGGCTTGAACGGGAGTGTTAAAGTTTGTAGAGAAACCATATTTTAAGGCCAGATGTACTTGAAACTTACAAAATTTATTTTATATAGCACTACCATGTTTTCCGCGCTTGTTGGTGCGAGTAGATAGTGGAGTAGTACTTTTAACCTCTTAAGGGGTCACTCCAGTATTTTCGAAAAATCGATTTTTTTAATGGTCCCCTTGGACCTCAAAAATGATGTCCCAAGAGATTATGGCCGAGAAAAAACTCTAAGTACTCGGTTTTCGAATTTTAGTACAAGGCCTGGTGCCCAGCGAGACTACTCAAAACTTCAAACGCGTTTATCTTAAAACTGCATTTTTTAAGTTGGCCGAAAACATAAATCAGACAATTTCCAACCGATTCACTTGAAATGTTGAATATATCTTGAAAAATACATTGTCTATGGAAGTGTGTAGGATTGTTTTTAATTTTGCATATTTTATTTGTCATTAACAATTATCTGACGATTTTTTAGGCAAATTTTTCACTTTCCACTTTGGAAGTGCGCCATTTGGCCAAAAATCAATGTATCGAAAAAATCCTACGTACTTCTGTAGCAGTTATTATGTATAATCGAAAAAAAATCATTGGCTTTTTATAATTAAAAAAATTACTGGAGCTGTTTGTCCGGCCGTGGACCATGGAAAAACGGAGACGTCATCGCAAAAACGCTGCAGAGCCGCCATTTTGAAATTAATCACTTTAAAAAAATTATTGTATAAATAATTGTCTTATTTAAATAATTGTATAAATATTGATATATTGATATTGACAATTATTGTATAAATAATTGTCAATATAATTCAATTATATTGTGGTAAGCATGGCGAGTGTGTCCATGTAACAATGGTATACTGGTGTGGTCGCGATTTATACATTTTTTACTCCGCGCTCCTGAGCGGAATATCGACTTTTGTCACTCTTAAAAAAGTCTTTCTTTTGGTCGAAATATGGAGGCCACGTGATCCAACTTAAGGGCCACAGATATTGTAATATCCCCGAAATTTATATGTTTTTTTTTTCACGCACAGTTGAAAGGTCGTGGGCCAAAAGTTGGCAACACACATGATGACAGGTCTATAGAGTTCCGCTAAAACGCCATCGGTGACATTTGTGCGACGCGTTAACGTCATCTGTTTTGATCGTCTTTACAATGGCAATTTTTGGAACAAATAAGTCACATTTGCAGCAACTTATGCGCCATTATTTCCTGACAATGAAATCAGCCGCCAAAACGCATCGTTTGCTAGAAGAACTGTACGCCAAAGATGTTCCATCGAGAACAATGTGCAAAGAGTGCTTCCGCCGCTTCCAACGCCGTCATTTCTCCATGGACAGCAAGGAGCGCGGAAAAGCACCCAAAAGCGGGCTGCCGTTTGTGAGGAGCTGCTGAAAGCATCGGAAAACATCACTGGGGTTCGTTATAGACTGCAACTGATGCGTTTGAAGCGAGCACGAGAAGAGGTCATAATTGGAGAATCACCATGACAAGTTGATTTTGCATCACAACAGCGCCACATTTTGCTCAGCCGCTCTAGAAGGAGTTGGAAGAAGTGAACTGGGAAATCCTACCCCAACCGGCATATTCCGCAGACATCGCTTCCTCCGATTACCATTTGTTCCGGTCCATGCGGTCAGTGCTTTTAGCACTTCACCTCGTACGAAGGAGTCAATGATTGGCTAAATGACTGGCTTGACTCTAAAGAATCCAAATTCTTCCTGCGTGGAATCTTTTACATCCTTTGCAATGCAATACTTTAAATGAACCAGTTTTCCCAATTCCCACCGAACCATTATCTTTTCTTTCGCTCAAAAATGGGCACTTTCATGTGCAACCACCTAAAACAAATCTTATTTCGCATCCTGTTCATATTGCGTCTGTATTTTTATACACAGAACAACCAATGATACATGTAAATTATATATATATATATATTAGGGTGGCCCTTTATATGGGTAAAAAAAAATTGATCGCGCCGCCCTCCAAAATAGTTCCAAATAATAAAAAAAATCTACGCGAAGCCCCAGCTATGTCCGTTAAGAGGAAGGTGTGCCTGTAAGCATGAAATTAAATTTAAATATCAATTTTTCTTCATGATCGGAGAAATTTCGATTTTTAAAATCTAGTTCATTTGTCAATTTTTTTTTACTTTCCGAAGCTATTGTATATTGGTATTCAATATACAGATCAAACAATAAGGTCCTCCATACTAGATTTGATGAGCGTTCAGTTTTACCATCCTATTATTTTGGAACAATAGTTCGATTTATGTGCTGTCGAACGCTTTTAATCACATCAAAATCAAACTTTAAATTTGAATCTTGTCAGAAAAAGCTATTAAGTACGAAGGATATAACTTCACGATAAACCATTCACATCGAACTTCCGGATTGGCCAGAATTATTTTTTTTTTTTTAAGTTTTGTTAGAAATATTCCTTGCGTGCTGAGATACAAACACATTGATATTTCACTGAGATCAGACTTCCAGTGCTGTGGATAAAAAGTGTATTTGAAAATTACTTTCGCAAAAATGCATAGGGACATTTTAAACTTGGCAGGATTTTAGAATTGGCGAGCTTGTTCGTTTTATTGAAAACGAAGAAATTATTTATTCGCACAAGTCATCCAATTGGTCGGAAAAAAACACAATATTAAAAAAAATGTAAACATAAGATATCGATATTAGTTCGTTCAGTCCGAATTTATTTATTTAAACCACAGAAATATCGTGTTGAGAAATTGACAAATAAACTAGATTTAAAAAATCGAAATTTCTCCAATCATGAAGAAAAATTGATATTTAAATTTAAGTTCATGCTTACAGGCACCCCTTTCTCTTAACGGACATAGCGGGGGCTTTGCGTAGATTTTTTAAAAATTATTTCGAACCGTTTTAGAGGGCGGCGCGATCAATTTTTTTTTTGACCCACATCAAGGGCCACTCTAATATATATATATATATATATATATATATATATATATATATATATAATTGGGATGTTGAATAAGTTCTCGCTGTTTTTTTTTCGTGAAAGGTAATGCTCCATTTAGTAAAATCATTTCTAATGCTTTCAAACGTTTCGGAACTATTGAGTGATCAACTCGTCATGGTACTGCAAGTTCAGCTAGCGTCTGACATGAGTCTTCATGAAGTAATGCCTCCAATTCCACACATCAAAATCATTCTTTTTTTAAGCGTTTAAACCAATCTCTGCATGTTGTTTCCGACAGAGTATTGTCGCCGTAAGTCTCAACAGGACTTCTGTGCGCTTCAGCTGCAGATTTTTTAAAAATAAAGTAATGCAGTAAAATGGTCCGCAAATTCTCGTTTTTGGGATGAAATTTGACACGGTTAACACTATGAAAAAAAGTTGTTTACACTTTGGGGAAATAACATACACCGAATTTCAAGCTTTCTTATAATACTTCATTATTGATGCGTTAGCATCTTAAGGGGTCTTCTCACTTTTGGCGTTACAAAAGGCTATTTTCATGAATATTTTGATAGGTTCATATTGTAGATATTGATATAAAAGTGGTTACACTTAATAAGTACACTTACAAAAAACATTTTTTTTTTCAAAATTATGTATTTATATAATCCAAAGAAACTGTAAACGCATTTTTCTCGAAACAACGTTTTTCGACGACTTGTTCATAAAATCTTCGAAACTACTGAACCGATCCTTATGAAATTTTGACCAGATATTCCTTACAACTATAGCTATAGCGCATATCAAGGATTTTTTTAAATTTTGATACTGACTATTTTTTGCCAAAAACGGTGAAAAAAACTTTTTTTTTAATGTCCGCCATTTTGTTATTTTTTCATATATAAAAAATCGTATAATATGCGCTATAGCCATTAAGGGGCTATACCAGAGTGAACGCTGAAAATTTGTGTGATTTTCGGGGATTTTTTGGAAAAAAGTATTCAATTAAATGTTTCTGAAAATTAAGAAAATAGTTGGCTATATTTGACCTATATTACATATTTTTTTCATAGAAAAATATTGAGATCCAAGCGACTTATGCGCTGCCTTTGGAGGCGCCAAAAAAAAAGTTCCTCCACTGCTGACATGATTCCGGCTGATTGAGTAGCCGTAACCGAAAAAGGAAAAAAATGACGTTAAACTGGAAGGTATTTCCAGTACAATGACGTAGGATTCTCGAAAAATATCAAAATCTAACAAAATGTCGTAGTTATGAAAAAAAGTCTGTTTTCTTTCCTATAAAATGGTCGTTTTTTTCAATGCCAAATCGTCAATTTTCATTCAATAAAAAATATCCTATGTCATTGTACAGTAAATATTTTCAAGAGTACTCAGTTCAAATTTCAAGTCAATCGAATAATTGCTCTTTGAGTTACAATGTCAGCAAATTTGAAAAATGTAATTTCGAGTAAAACGCGTTTAAAGATTTAACTATCGATTTTTGCAAGATTAAATGATTAGCGATACGGCCTTGAAATTTGTACAGGATATTCTTGAAAGTATAAACTGTCGAAAAAGGCAAAAAAAATCAATTTTTTAAAAGTGTCACACTAGTATAGTCCCTTGACATACTCAATCTAAAATCGTTTGATTTTTTTGTTTTGGAAATTTTTTCAACTACCATTTTCGTCTATAAATATTGACTCAAATAAGTAAACAATTTTTTTCGATGTATTTCGAAAATGTATGTATCAAGTGTAACAACTTTTATATCAATATCTATAATATAAACCTATCAAAAAAAATCCATGAAAATAGCCTTTTTTAGCGTCTAAAGTGAGAATACCCCTTAAGCTACACGCACGCAATTCTCTAGCCATCTGTTGGAAAAGATCGAGAACTTATTCAACGTCCTAATCCAATCCAGCTTTTCCGAAATGTGACTACTTTTCTCTTTTCTTCGTACGATTTTACGGTAGGGATGATAAAAAAAGTTGCAACGTAAAAGTGCCAACGTTAAAGTTGGCGATCGATGCGGCCCGCCTTTATTTCCCGGGTCTCGCAATTCCATCGACATGATCGCCCTGAAAAGATTGGTCGGAGAGATCGTGCCCTGACGCGAGAATCGTTTCGCGACGACGACGCCAGCAGCAGCGGGAGAGTTTCGTTTAATTCCAGAAGACCCTATAAAGGTTATATCCACGCTCGCCTGCTCGAGGAAATACACCCTCGTAAAGTGGAAAAGGTGTATGTACGCGGAGGGATGAAACACCCTTGTTCCTACCAGGGAGAAGCCTGAGAGACAAAGGGAGGGAGAGAGGGGGGAGGGGAGGAAGAGAACCAGAGCCTCGATCCCCGGGGCATTCTCCCGGAAGTATGCACAAGAACTCCCCGCTGACGACGCGGGAGAAACTCTAGCCCGGCAATGCACCTATTCGTGCCCAACGGCGAACGCGGCCAGGATTACTCACACCGTTGCATACGATAAAAAAAAACCAACTGAATCAAAAAGATATATTGGTTGATCTAAATAAATGTGCTGGTGCGGAGTGCCACCGATATATGAGATTGTTACAATACTATGAAATATTGGAAAATGTGATCGATTTAAATAACATATTGTTTTATTTGAAAAAGCTCTTCTGTTCTCTGAATATCTACATTATCCTTCCAATAAAATTATATTCTATTGAAATCATTCTATATGCAACCCGTAGACGTATGGATGAAATAAGGAAGCGGTTGCTACAACATTTTTTATTTCGTACGAAATTATAATCAATAGAATTAATTATTTCTTTACTGCATCGAAACGAATATGCCACGGGATGTAAGTCTTTCAATTTGTTTTAAATCTTGAATAAAAAGTGAGCATTAGAATGATCGTCCATGATAATAGTGGAGAGAATGTCAGATATCCAATGGAATATCCATGGAGAGCATATCAGATATTCAACTGATAAAAACAGATCACTTTGATCTTAGCCACAGGCTAAGAATCGATACTCTTTAGAGTTTCTCCGGCGTTCAAGTAGACTTTCGGTTCGCGCTACGCTTACGAGAAACGAGCGCGCGTGCGGCTTCTAGCGGTTACTCCGAGAACTACGGGTTTCCTCATACCTATCATTTCGGTGGCGCTCGGCCGTGATTTGGTTGAATTTTTTCAACCAAATGTGCAAGGAACAAATCTTATTTTCACATAATTTTTTAACCAATTCGGACATTTGCTTAATATTTTGCAATCAAAATAAAATATTTATATTTTAACGAATAATATACTTGGAAATCAAAATCGGATATGGTGAAAAAATAAAATAACATATTTACTTAATAGAAATTTTATCTGAATCAATCGAGCGAAATTCAATTTTTCTTGTGTACAACAATGAATCAACAATATTCATGTTATGAATTGAAACGCTTTTTTTTTTGTTCGTTGTAGAAAATGCATTCAAAACTATATAATTTGTTCGCGATAATTTATGAGATAGTTTCAATAATATATTGTTCTCGGCTAACAATATATCTTTTGAATGACAAAAAACTTTTAATTTTATCATGTTATTAAAGTCAATAGTGTTTTGTTTGCACTAATAAATCCGATTATTTACACCGACAATTTTAGAATTGAATCGACAAAATTTCATTCAATAACACCAATGATATGGGATCAATGATTATTTTTTCTCAGTGGATACGTGACTGCATGAACGATACGTATATCGGGAGAGTACCATACTTCCGGCGCGACAAAGCTCCATAGTGATATTTTGATACATTCCCTTTTAGTTTTTTTTAAGGGCCTACATCTACCTAGAGACTCGAAAAAATGGTTAAATTTCGATTTTGCTCTTCTGGGAAACGGTTGAGGAAAAAAAACGCATGTTTTTAAAGACAAGGGTGCATATATTGAGCGCCTTAAAAAAATAACTAAAAATTCAAACAAAAAAAACAAGTTATTAAGAAACAAAAGAAACATGGCTGCCGGCCGATTGGCATCGTTGATAAGCAATGAACATTTATTTTTTATTTAATTGCCTAAATGTATTGTGGCAGTTTTTGCCAATTGGGGATCTGAGATGAATTCTTTTTTTTTCGGTCGGTTAATTGTACAACCATGATCTGTCATGTAACATAAGAATAAATGATTTCGATGTAGAAAGAGAGAGAACAGTATGTGGTTGTTGAAGGCGCATCTAGCGATGCACGCTTATCTATTTGTGATTATTCCAATTTAGTGTCTTTGTTTTTCTTTGTTTTTAAATTTCGATATAAATGATAAAAAATATATTGTTTTTTTTGCTTTTTCTGAAAAAAAAAAATACAATTTTTTCCGTTCTTTTCTAATTTTGATATAAGAGAGCAAAAAAACATATTGTATTATATAATAGGAAAAATAAGGAAATTGAAAAATTAAAAAGAACTTTGTTTGCATTGCAACGATGCAAACTACAGCAAACAATACACTTTTCACTCGTTACTGCGTCTTCCCAATGTCCAAAATCGTTTAAAAAATTGGGCTGTGTCTAACCGTGAAAATTTAACGAAGAGCTTCCTCATAAATGGTGAAGGGACAGAAGGACAGAATTTCCAGAAATAATAGATATCGTCTCAGCATAGTATTCCAACCCTACCAGCGCAATTTCAGCCTTAATAAACGAATGTGCCGAAGACACTACAATTATATTATTAATATATATTTAAATTATTAATTTTATATTATTAATATATATTTAAATGATTAATTTTATATTATTAATATACAGGGTGAGGCACATAAAGTGTCACAGAGCAATAGCACTCAAACTATTGATCATATCCAAAAATATTTCAAACAAAAGTTGCAGTGTTCGAGAAGGCCGTCATACTGGACCACCCTTTTTTATCGATGGAGGCGCTAAAGCTACGTCAAGGTCAACTCCACTTTTTTAATGGAATCGTACATTTTTTTCAACCATCTTGTGGAGCACCTCAAACCGCATAAAAACAATTGGGCGGTCATCATCGTTCAAGGCCATTCAAGGTCACCTATTTGGATGTGCATCATCGATACTGTCCTTGAACGACATTGACCCCCTAATGTTTTTCATGCGGCTTGAGGTGCTCCACAAGATGGTTGAAAAAAAAATATACAATTACATTTTTTTAAAATGTGCAAGTGACCTTCACTGTGCGCCAGCGCCTCCACCGAAGTACAAAAACTTGGTTGCGTTTGATGCCCCTTCACACCGTACAACTGTTGCGTGGAATATTTTTTTGTGACATCGTTAATTACCGAGTTATTTCGAGTGGCAGAGATAAGAGGGACACCCTTTATGTGTGCATATATAGTTTAGGATTCTGATAAGCAAGCGATAGAGGTTCGATTGTGCGGGTAGGACGTAGATTAGGGGGGCCGAGTATTAGGGTGTTATGGATGGAAACAGGATTAACGGGTGTCCGTTCGGATCGTGTTAGGCATTGTGAGGGCTGATGAGAAGAAGAGGAGGGCACGGAGGGAAACAGGACACGCATTGTGTATGCCCGAGTGGCGTTACATCGACTCGTACGGTGCCTTTACGATCTGGATGGTGAGCGGATCGTTGGAGGCGACCTGGAGGTAGAGGAAAAGAGAGAGGGAAAGAGCCGTGGCGAGATAACTTTACTTTTATGCTCGCGCACGTACTTGCAATTCCGTCCAGAGGTGCATTTACCTAGGATACCCACCGTTTCTCCAACAGTAGTGTTGGACACACCCGTGCTGAAATTTTGGCAGGGATACAGCTGGATTCTGACTTGTATCCCGGGCTCCCAGTCGGGATTTAGTCCGATATCGGATCAGATTCGAAGACTAAATGTAAGATCCGTAAACTGGATTCCATTAGGGATCCAGAACCGGATCCTTTAATGACTCTAAATAGATTCCCCATGGAATCATTGAGGAATCTGGGAAGGATCACGGGTCAATACAGGCTGAAATACAATGTCAAAAATGGAATTATGACATGTTAAATTTATTATAAAAATAAATAACATTTATAAAGTTTTGGTGCATTAAACTATCAATAAAAAAAAATTTGTCCAAAGATTCAAATGGCGAATCGCGCTCATCGCGAGATTTTGATGTAAATTAAAAAAAATTCACATCAAAATCTGTGAATGCAAATGTATTGACAAGAAATTATAAATACAAAAAAATTTACAAAATAAGTTGTGAATTTTTTCGCATTTAAGATAAATTAAAATCAAATTCAAAATGATTAGATTAAAATTTGCGCCAAAAGTGAGTTCGTACGTATTTTGAGAGAAAACATTGCCTCGAGGCAAAGAAATTTTTGCACATAACTTTTTGTACGAACATTTCTTTGCCTCAACACAATGTTTTCTCTCAAAATACGTTTACACTTGTGGTGTAAATTTGAATATAACTGTCGTGAATTCGATTTTTATTTTCTTCAACTTGAGGAAATTCACAACTCATTTTGTGATCTTTTTCATATTTATAATGTAATATTTGAAAACTCACAACTTTTTTTTGCAAAAATTTCTTTGCCTCGACGAAATGTTTTCTCTCGAAATACGTAAGAACTCACGGTTGGTGTAAATTTTAATCTAATAATTGTGAATTTCATTTTAATTTGTCTTAAATACATGTTTATACCCACCGACATGTCGGTGGGTATAAGCAGAGACGTATTCCCCAAAACGGTATCCCGGTTAGAATCCAACTTGTATCAGTATCGGATGTACGACAACGATGGCATAATTTTGAAAATTTTGGCAACAACGTGTATTTTCGGTATTACTATGTAATTCCTATCTGTAGATAGGAATTTTATAGATAGGAATCTATAGACAGAAATTCCTATCTATAGATAGAATTCCATAGTAATACAGAAAATACACGTGACGCCAAAATTTTCAAAATGATGCCATCATCGTCGTACATATGCCGATACTGATGCAAGTTGGATTCTAACCGGGATACCGGTTTTGGAGAATCCATAACAAATCCTGATCGGGATTTGATCGGACAATAGGGTATCCCCTCAAAATTTCTGCACGGGCAGTAGTGTTGGACATGTAACATGTAACTTTCTGAACGTCATTGCACCCGATTGCAGCCTTTTGCTTTCCGCTCTCTCTCTCTCTCTCTCTCTCTCTCTCTCTCTCTCTCTCTCTCTCTCCTCTCTCTCTCTCTCTCTCTCTCCCCTCTCTCTCTCTCTCCCCCTTCCTTCTCTCTCTCTCTCTCTCTCTCCTCTCTCTCACTCTCTCTCTCTCTCTCTCTCTCTCTCTCTCTCTCTCTCTCTCTCTCGCTCCCTCCCCTCTCCCCCCCTCTCTCTCTCTCCTCTCTCTCTCTCTCTCTCTCTCTCTCTCTCTCTCTCTCTCTCTCTCTCTCTCTCTCTCTCTCTCTCTCTCTCTCTCTCTCTCTCTCTCTCTCTCTCTCTCTCTCTCTCTCTCTCTCTCTCTCTCTCTCTCTCTCTCTCTCTCTCTCTCTCTCTCTCTCTCTTCCTCTCTCTCTGGATCTAGCAAATTATGGAGCAACACAACCCAAACAACCGAACGATCCTCCGTCTGTTTCCGCAGCTACGTAGCGTTATGACAGTATTTTTGTTATATTTTTAATCGAGCCTTCATTATTGTTACTATTATTATTATTATTTTGTATTATTAAATTAAAAATGAAAGATAACAAATATCAAAACTATTATGAAATTTTTAATGTAAAAGAACCAACTAAAAAACGATTATCAGATTTTAAATTGAAGAGAAGAAATTAAAAAATTATTATTAACCCTAGAACTACAAACCGGGGTAGATACCTCCCCCAGGCGAACTTTGAATTACGCTCCTAACAAGGAACATCCCTCAGGTGACACCCCTTCGATTTTGGTGAAATTTGGATATGTTATAAAGCACTGAAAAGTAAGCGATACGTATTTTTTTTATCGGCGGATAAACGGTTTTGAGGGGTGAAACGAACTCTCGGGAATAGGGGTGTTTTTCGTTTTTCGTCGATAACGTTATCGTTCTCATCTCCAATGTATAGTGCACAAAAAAATAAACATTGTTGCAATGTGAAATTTTTTTTTATATCTCGTACCGTTAAAACGTTATCGACGAAAAACGAAAAACATCCCCATGTTTGAGGGTGCGTTTCAGCCCTTAAAATCGTTTTACCGCCGATAAAAAAAAATACGTATCGCTTAATTTCGGTGCTTTATAACATATCCAAATTTCAACAAAATAGAAGGGTGTGACGTGAGGGATGTTCCTTGTAAGTTAATCAGTGAAAATATCGACACTAGACCTGCACCATAATTCAGTTCAAGGTTCTAACAGTAGAGTCAGGTCGGGAGCGCACTCAGTTCTTTGTTTACGGCGACAGAGCGAAGACGTGAAGCGCGCGTGGGGTTGATATCTACCCCGCTTTGTAGCTCCCGTTGGTGTTTTGTGTAGGTAAGTTGATTTTCTGTTTCTCACTGATATACGTTTATTTCACGTATTATAAGGTTATTTGATGGTAAAGCATTGGATATATCATTTTCGTCGATGATTTTCATATTTTATATATACCCATACACGGGGGAAGCGAAAAAAAATTGATCCGTATTTCATTTTGTGGCAGATAATGGCGGAAACATATAATTTGAGGAGCGTCGATGCACTGCCAAAAATGTTGATGCAATCCGAGACTGCCAGAGGATCATAATAACTTTTACTTTTTAATATTTGCAAGTATCAAATTTCTCTTTTTTTCTCTTCATATTTTGCATAGCAGAAACCAAACAAATATACTTGGAAACCAATATTTCATGGCTTTTTCATTGATTTTTTCCATGTATCAGCTCCCCAATTTTTTGCATTTTCAGAGTCCCAAATAAATAGACTTTTTTGCCAAAAAATCGTGATATTTTTTTTCTAGAAGTCTGATGTGTCCTCTTTACAACCACGTTTGGAATTTGAAAATCGGTCGATTAAAACAACAGATATGAATTTTTGTTTGCAAAATGACGTTTTGGCCGTTTTTAGCACGATCAGGTAGTCGATTTTTTACTGATTGAACTTCAATGAAATTGAATTTGCTTATCACCATACTCTTCTGCATAAAAAAACGAAGAGATTAAGTACTTACGAGTCTCATTACTGCTTTCAGAACGATTTTACGAACAAGAAACGCATGGGGTAAATATTTACCCCGGTTTGTAGTTTGAAGGTAGAAAAAATGGGTTTGTAGTTCTAGGGTTAAATCTAAAATTAAACAGGTGTAAAAATAATTATTAAAATAAAAATCAAGGAACAATTTTTTATTATTATGATTATTGTTGTTATTACTATCAACAATGTTAGTAATTTCAACGTTCGAGTTATTATTGTCGTTATTCTTACCACCGTTACCATGATTGTTGTAACTATTATTGTTGCTGTTGGTCGTTTCTATTATTATTATCGTTATCGCTGCTGCTATTACTGTTACTAATATCGTAATTATTATTATCACCATACCATTATTCTTGTTGCTTCTTTTGATAATTCTGATCATTATGGTCACGGAGAAAGCAACGAAAACCCGCGTCGGTACATACGATCACTTTTTTTCTCCATCAAGTATCTTCTCCTTGTTATATGATTCACCCTCCTCTCTCTCGCCCCGTCGTCTTACGATCAATATGTTAGCCACATCTGTAAAGTCGATCACGCAACGAAAATTTGCAAATGTCGTCGTGGCGAATAAAATACTTTTGCGCTCTATCAATATGTGTCGTTCGCGCTCCCTCTGTTGCTGTTGCACAATTCGCGAGAGAGTTGCAAAATTTTCTCACGCGTTTATTATACGGGCGCTCGTAAATTGGATAGTGCGAATGAGGTGTCGAATACACGCAGGTGTATATATATATTTATATATATATACACATAAATACATGAATATACACCTTGCGAACGTAAACCTTGTCTTCGTGAGGCATTTTTAATGAACAAAGAGAAATAAAAATAAAAATAAAACCCTCGGCATTTTATCGTCAATAAACTTCGACCTGGTGCGTCAGCTTTTACGATTTTCGCCCGAGCGATTTCTATTCGCGCCGCGGGTCCTACGACCGTTTCGCACCTTCTTCCCATCCTATTTTCCTTTTAATACATTTTATTTTATTTTCAAGCGATTCTGTTATTGACGAAATTGAAGTAAAGCAAAAATTATTCTTACGACTTTTATTATAATTATAATTATTACTATTGAAGTAAGAGAAATTATAAATAATAACCCACAGAAATGGGGAAAATAAATAACAGAAGCAATGGATAGTGTAGGCGAGGGGGCAATCTGGCGGGCCGTATGGAATGGAAATGTAAAGGAGCGGGAAATAAAAATGAAAAGAGGCATAAAAACGGGGTGGGGTTGAAATTCCGAACTTAGAATGATTTGAAAGCTGAAAACTCCGAAAGATCAAAACTCCGAAAATCTGAACACCGTCAAAATAATTCGGCTATGGAAGTTTCTAAAGTTTCAAAATTTTCAATAAATCGACGAATTATTTCAAGAATTTTTTTTTATTAAGAAGTGATTTTACGTCAATTTTGAAATTTGTCTACATAATGTTATACGTTCTACATCATTCACAGTCAACTGTGTAGACTGTCGCTGGCATAATCTTGGCGAACCTTGTAATTTCGGAACATTAAAATTAGGAATTTTGAACCGTCGGCGCATTCAAAGTTCGGAATTTCAACCCGGCTCTCATTTCAAGAGCATGCCAGCGAAAGTCTACACAATTGACTGTAAATGATGTGGAACGTTTGACATTGGCTAGACAAATTTCAAAATTGAGGCAAAATCACTTCTTAATAAAAAAAAATTCTCGAAATAATTCGTCGATGTATTGAAAATCTTGAAACTTTTAAAACTTCCATAGTTGAATTATTTTGACGGTGTTAAGATTTTCGGAGTTTTGGTCTTTCGTGTAAAATTCTTTCGGAGTTTTTATCTTTCGGGGTACTATTTTTTCGTAGTTTTGAGCGTTCTGACCATTCAAAATTTGGATTTTCAACCCGGCCCCACCTTGAATTTCGGAACATTAAAATTCGGAATTTTAAATCCTCGGAGCACTCAACGTTTGGAATTTCAACCCGGCCCCATAAAAACTTAAATTATAAGCGAGGATAAGATGTGAAAATTTCGGGCAAGACGGGGAGAAAAGAGAATGTGGAATATACAAGGAGGCAATTGAAAATTTGACACATACTTGCGAGAAGAGATGGGCATACTCGAATACTTTTAGTATTCGAGTAGGAAAACAATACCGAATACATGTCAGATGGATATACATTTTTTTTCGATAATGAATCCACCTCGATTCAGTATTCGTTCTGAGAGTAAATAATGAATCCAGTTGGATTCAGTATTCATTTCAAAATGAATAATCCATTCAATTTTCATATTTTTCCCGAAATTGTAATGAATTAGTCGATAATTAAACTGTCGCATATCTTGTTATATCGAGTTCCGAAATTTGTTAGAATAATTTTATATTTTTCATATTTTTATAAGTCTGTACTTTTTTCGTTCAAGAATTGTTTTCCAAAAGTTTATAGATACCAAATCGAAACGAGTGCATCACGATAGTATATTATTGACATACTAAGAAAACGAAAAGAGCCCCATAATATATTTTCTCAACGAAAAAACCCAAAAGAAATATTTAAAAAGACTGTAGGGGAAAGGGGGATGCCCCGGTAATTTCAATGTATGTATCTTGTATATGTATAAATGTATAACAATGTATAAACGTATGTTTGCTAAGCAAGCCATGAGCGAGGCTACTCGCTGGACGGGGCTTTATTTTGATGAATTTAAAGATTTACTTTTTTCATGAAATGGAATTATTCAATAATACAGGAACATAATACTTCACAAGTATTATGTTCACATAGGCATCACAAGTATTTGTAGAGATATAACAAAATACCGACAACGATGAGAAAAACGCAAGAAACAATAAAACCGAGCAATTCGTTTTGTATAGATGAAAAATTAACTAAGATTGTAACCTCGTTCGATTGTGTCTTGTTTTCAACTTCAAATGACTTGATCTTCCCTGACCGACGCCATAAAATGATAAAAAAGATAACACGATAAAACGATCATCATATCATGCGATATTCTTCGCTATGCGTCTTCTTTCAATACAGTGAAATTGTATAATTAAATTATACTAACGGATTCACTTTCACTAGATGTGTTGCACTTATGGCACACACGGCCACTGAAACTCGACTGGCCATTACAGTCCTCCCCCCATAAGATGCCTTGACCCTTCGATTGTAGGACGGGAGGGGTGGGCCGGAATGGGAGGCTTCCGTAAGATGCCACAGAGCCCCGAGTCTGGGATCTTAGGGAGGCAGTACTGTATATTCTTTCGCGTAGACAAGGAGGCGTCTTGCACTAGTGTGAGTATTCGGTATATGCACGCACACTTTTTCTCTCTTGTAGAGACAGGAATGAAAAAAAATCAAACTCTGGGATTTGCCCAGCTCTGGAAAAACGGTTTTGACCTTCATGTGTACGCAAACATTATGATCTGGGTCGCTCCCCATCTCGCAGAGGCGTTGCGCTCTTGTACCCTACGGTACAGCATTTTCCAAGAGAGCACGGTAAAAATGTCTCCACCGTCTTGGATCTATTTCCGGCGAGACCATCAAATTTTCTGCGGTCGCAAATGAAAAATTTGGAAGCTCGAATTTTTACTGTGCTGTTTATGAAAATTTCGTTATTATATTTTAAATTCTATGATTCCGAGAGACATTTTTTTCTGAAATGTGTAATAAATTTTCTGTAACAACATATGAAAAATTACAAGGTTCACATTTTTACGGTGCTGCATCAGAGAAATTCGTCGTCACATTTTAAATTTTGTGCTGCGAAATACATTTTTTCCTAAGCAGGATATTAATTTTTTTCATTAAAACCCATAATTTTTGTAACATGCATCTATAAATACTGCATTACGTGTCTTTTACATCACGATTATAGTAACAGCACGGCAATTTTTAACATATTTTTCTCTCCGTGTGTGAGTCTTCCATGTGTAAACACGCTGAAGGGGTGTCGAAATAGTAAATACGACTACTACTTCTGATTACAACTATTATAATAAAATGATAGTTGCTACTATTGCTACTAGTTAGTACAGTTTATTTCAAGTATACCCTCTCCGGGTGTTTACATAATTGACCCCCTCCGCCATGTCCATTCGTCTTTACATACGTTCTCTTATATCTACTTATATTCTATTCCTTATTCTATTTCTTTTCACAGCTCTCTTTGTCTCTTTTCCCTTTCATCATTTGTTATTTTCCTAACCAACCTTTCGAATTCTTTAACATAAGTACACAGTTGTGTCGTCGGCTTCTTTTTTAATTCCGCCTCTATTTTCTCCTCTATCCGTTCTCCCTTCTCGTCTCCCAACCACCGGTCTAGGTCTTCTACGATTTCTTTTTTGATTTTTTCTCTGATTTTAGGACACGTGCAAATGTGCCCTAAGTTTTCCTCCTCCTTTTCGCACGCCCTGCATCTGTTATCGTTGTATCCCTTCTTACCATCTTTTCCCACGTTTCCGCATCTTAACCTCGCCCATGTTTCCTTCATATCCATTGATATGTTTCTTTCTTCCCAGTATTTTTCCGCTTCTATTGTGTGTTTCCTATTTTTGTACTGTTTACAGTATGTTGATTTTTCGATCTTAATCCAGTCCTGCTGAATTTCCTGGTCTATTTTTGTTTTCTTTCCCCTTTCGAATATTCTTTTCATTTCTCTTACGTCGTTATTTGCGATGGCTTTCCACAGCCCTCCTTCTCCCACTTCTTCCAATGCTTCCTTAACCTCCTTTCCCCATTTCGTTGGTTTCCCATTTAGTATTCCTCTCGCTTCCTCTTTTAGACATTTTTTCGGCCAGCTTTCGTCTTCCATCTTTATAATTTCTAATAAATAGTTTGCCGCTCTTTTCCACATTTCCACCGTTATGCTCCTGCACCCTGCTTCCATCCGCCAAATATAACCCGGCGTGTTCCTATTGAGGCCCATTGCCATTTTAATATACCCCGCTTGTAGCCTCTCAACTACCTCCCGTCTCTTCCACCCCCAAACTTCGCTTCCGTATAGCATCCCACTTTTAACTATGGCCTCCATTAGATACATTCTCCCTATTGCTACTATTATAATTAGTATTATAAGATTTTATTGCTGCGGGCAACGCACTTCCTCAGCTTGCACTGGCAAACATTCATCTACCTCGGTGGGATAGGCTCGACCTTCATAATAGTAATACAAATTCATAAAAATAATATAATAATATAATAACACAATAATAATAATAATTATTATTATTATTGCTGTTAGTCTCAAAGTTCTTTGTCCCTAAAAAATTGCAAACTTACGATTACGTATAGTGTTTCCTGTCTAGGAAAATGTGACGCGGAGAGACCGGGCAATCCGGATCACATCGCGAGCTCGGAGTCTGCGCTTTGCTTCCGTTTCCGTTGTGGCTTCGGTATTTCTGGTCTCCTGTTCCATTGCCGCCAGTTCCTTTTCTCCCTGCGTTGTAATAACTCGCGAGGCCCACCCTCTCTCACGGGGTATCGAAAAGCCGTGTTGCTCGCGCTCTGTGATCGCATGAAAGTATACCCCGGAGAATCGAGTCCACGAGATTCGAGCTCGAATTGGCATCAGAAGAAAAAAAAGAAAAAACATGGAACGGAACAGACCGATTTTTGTGGTTCGCATGACTTTTTGTTTTTTTTTCTCTCGATGAATATATTGGGTTTCTCATATACGATTAAAAAATGTTGGATAAAAAGAAACTTACAATACAAAATTGAAGAGGAAAGTTTTAAAAGACTTTGAATGAAAACTAAATTATGGTACGCTTGATACAAGCTGAATAAATTTTTTTAAACAATTGAAATAAAAATTTAAGAATTTTCTTCAAAAGTATTCAAATTTGAAAACCTCGTACGCCAAAAATAAGTAAAATTAAATCAAACAAAAAGGATTTAAATAAAAAAAATGTAAGACAAACAATTTTAAAGAATGAAAATAAATTTAAAAAATATGTTACGTTTAAGGGAAGCTAAATGAATTCTAGAAAACTATTGAAATTCCAAATTTACGGGAACAATTTAAAAATATTAAATTACAAAAACATAGTAAGCTTAAAACAAGTTAAATAATTAAAAAATAATTATTTGAATTGAAATTCAGAAGACATTTTTTTGTTCATTCTCATTATGAAAACATGGTACGCTTGGAATAATTTAAAAAAACAAACATCGATGGAGTTCCCTAAAATTATTCACGATAAATATTATTATCATTATTAGTGACTATAAAAATAATTATTCCTTGTATTTAGTACCATTGATATTATAATTTATTATAATTATCATTGTTCTTTTTATCTGTTGCGATATGATATAATTATTATTATTACTTGCTATGCCTTATATGTTTCTTTATATTAAATTTTATTGATATTATTATTGAAAGATAAAATCGATTGCGAATAATGCGGGCCAAAAGTTGCATCATTCGTTTTTTTCCCCAATTTGTCATCCGGAGAGAAAAACTCCGCGCGTGTAGAAAATTCCAGAAGGGTGATCCTGCAAGGATGAAGAAAACGAGGGTCGGGAGACAAGGAAACGAAGAGGGACGGCGAAGGGATGAGGGGTGCGGAGGTGGGGTTGAGAGACAGGAAGAATCGAGCTCTTCGTGATCTGGGATCCTGTTGGGAGGGCGCGCATTTCCACACGAAAACGGGAGACCGACGGACCGAGCTGGGAGCTTCCCATTGGTGGAGGGGCCACGATGACGTCACGGGGTTTCCCGAGGAATCCCCGGGACTCTCGGGAGCGCGCGTGACGCCCACGCGTTTGTTACAGAGTACTCAATGGGTACTCTGAACCCTCTCTCTCTCTCCTTCCCCTCCCTCGTCACTGCTTTTCCCACGACAACCGTCTCTTGCTGCTGTCCTCCCGATACGGAAGTCCCTGATTTTCGGGCAGATCCAGGTTTTTCGCTACCGTAGAAAGGAAGTGCAATTGGGAGTGGCGGTAGATCAGACATCCGGAAGTGGTGCACGGTCCTTCCGAACAAATTACGAAAAACCATCAAAAAATTGGACAAAAAAACAATATGGTAGCAAAGGGTGAGGAATGCTCGGATATTTATTTTTATTCCATTCTCTTTCTGTTTTCCTGTCGTTTTTTATTTTTCCTTCATTTTTGTTGTTTCTTTTTTTCTATACATAGCGATGTAAAAAAATCGATGTTTTTTCTCCGGCACTATAACAAGATATATTAGTGTATGTTAAAAAAAAAAATCTCGCGTTTAGTGAGCCAGATAGGCCGAATTTATTGAAAGGTATAGCGCCACCTTTTTAACTGTTTTCCCTAATATTGGCCGCGGAATTTTTTTGTTGATTTCGTCTTACTAATGAGACTTATCACGTGCTGACATTTTTTCGACTTATATATATATATATATATATATATATATATATATATATATATATATATATATATATAAGTGTGTATATATATATATATATATATATATATATCTTAACTTTAACATTTAATTGATGTCAAAATGAAATCAAAGTGGAGGAATTTGTTTTTTTTTGGTTCATGTTGATACTTTTTAAATAACGTAAGAGAACAACGACCGTGTTTTTTCACTGTTTTTTGTAACTTCGATCCTTTAGGACGGATCTACTTGGAATGTTACAGGGCTTTCAGGGGTCCCGTTAGCTAAAAAAAAAGCCGGAAAACATCAGTACTTTAGTTGTTATTTGCAAAGTGCGAAGGTTTTACTTTAAAAAAACCAGAAAAAGTCATCTTTTTGTGATTAAAAAAAAACAACAGTGGAGGTAAAAAAAACCTTGGAGCAATAATTTATACTTATAGAGGATTAGTTAAAGGATAAAATAACCATCGTTCGCTTTGCCGTACGTTTATTTATTCATGAGATATCGATGATCAAAGACGAAATTTCAAGTGCGACATTTCATTTAAGGGGTTAGGCCACAGTAACGGGTATAAAATCATGTGCGAATTTAACAATTTTTTTTCGTATGAGAAATTGATTCACTCATAAAATTAATTACACATCTATTTGGTGTGATTATCAAGCTGTTAGAAATTTTTACTTTCTTCGATGCACAAAATGGCCGACTACGAATATTTTCTTTTGTTATTGTTTTTTTAGGCGCTCCGCGGCGTGGCATTTAGCATTCACAATTCTTGAAATAGAACAAAAAACAAAAATTATCGTCTAAAATATTGTTTTATTCAAAAGTTGTAGGTACGAAAAATTTCGTATAAAACTGCTCATAAAAGGAAAAGTTTTCGATTAATCAGAAATTCCGTACGTACTTCTCTGCGAAACGCAATGGGAAACATAATTTTTAAATTTAAAGTTAATCGAGTGAAAATTGTTGAAGTTATTTGTCATGCCAATTGGAAAAAATGCTGAGAAAAACGCGTTAAAAGTTTTAGGTACTCTATGGCCGTGCCAGAGGTGGGCTTACGTTATACGCTCAAAGTCGGTGAAAAAAAATGTGCTATAAATCGAATAGTAACTTATGCTTATGATGATAAAGCACCGTTTTAGCGAGAAAAAAAATCGACTTTTTGAAAATTCTATTGTGGCCTTACCCCTTAATGACCGATATCTCAGCAACAAATTGTCGTATAGAGACCGTTCGAAAACCAAATTAAAGCTGAGAGATCAAGCTCAGTAACCCTGGCATTGGCGAATAATTTTCCGAGCCCAGGGACACATTAAAGGAAAATAAAGTCGAACATTTTTGTTTCGCGATATTTCTTTTGATCGCGCAATAACCGTGGCCGAAACAAAAACTGTCGAAAATAGATTTAAAAACGAAAAACTCCAAGCTTCAAAGTGCTTTTTTTCCATCTCCGTACGATCATTTTTCACGAAGTTAGAGCGTTTTAAAAATCACAAATTTCTTTTTACATTCTGATCTTTTACTTAACAAGATAAAGAAAATTCAAAATATTGACAGACGTTCGGGATAAGGTGGAGAAGAACGAGAGCTACCTACGCGATTGGGAACACATGAGGAGACGAAGCTACGGCGACAGCCTGCTTTTCCGATGTTCCTTCTCTCTCATTCTTTCGCTCTTTATCTCGCGATTTCTCATACCTCTTTCTAGCGGAGAAAAGCTCATTCCGAGGAGAGACCACGTCTCACACGAGCATAAGAAAAAGGAGGTTGAGGAGAGGAGAGACTCGTCTAATTTTTCTTTCGACGCGGCCACGTGAGTATCTTGAGGGAATACGAGAGCCGAGTTGCTAGGAATGCATGAGCGAGCTGCAAGCTCGAGGGATAAATATTCCGGTTTGCACACAAGGGACGTTTTTCCGGGCGGAAATTTTCACGGTACAACGCACATCCTGACGCTCCGCTGTCCTCGACTATTCAGTTCCTTTTCTCTCTCTCCCCCCCTCTGCCCCCCTCTCTCTCCCTCCCTCTCTCTCTCTCCCTCCCTCCCTCCCTCTCTCTCTCTCTCTCTCTCTCTCTCTCTCTCTCTCTCTCTCTCTCTCTCTCTCTCTCTCTCTCTCTCTCTCTTTTCACACTGGAACCCCTATCCTCCCGTCAAGAATGCTCTCACCAAATGTTTCAAAGAAATTTGTAAAATTGGCGGAGATTCAGCTTTTTATGTGAAACCGTTCGAAGCGCACGACCGCGCCGAGCGGCAGTTCGTGTCTGTCAACGCGTTTTTTTGCTCCCGAGTGCTACGCAAAATGGAAAAATCGAAAGAAAAAAAATCCTCCCGCGGTTACCTGTAGAAACATCTCCTTTAACAAATGCATTTTGATTTTTTTGTTTCAGATGATTCTGTTACGAGTTATGATATTAGGAGTACAACTTTGCAGTGACCGTTTTACTTAGAGAGCCACTGCGGCCGAAGTAGTGGCCCTAGCTCAATAAAAAAAGTGGCATTTTAAACTAGAGGTTTTGCCAATGTAAACAATTTAAAAAAGCTAACGGATAGGTGTATGCATTATAAAGTTATAGTCACTCAAACATGGCAACCTACGAGCCGAATTCTCAGCATTTGCGGGAGGTTATGATTTACTTCTTCAACATCAAGAAATCTGCGGCTGAGGCCCACCGTTTGCTTGTAGATGCTTACGGGGAGGATTCTATTAGTGAGAAAACGTGTCGGCGGTGGTTCATCGACGCCCAAACCGAATATTCACGGATCCAAAGTGATGCTGTGTATCTGGTGGGACCAGCTGGGCGTTGTGAACTATGAGCTGCTCAAACCAGCCGAAACCATCACAGGGGAACTCTACCGACGTCAGTTGATGCGCTTGAGTAATGCACTCAAAGAGAAACGGCCACAATTCAACGAAAGACATGCCCATGTAGGGTGATCGGTAGTGGCCAATGATTGGCCGATGCTCGACGCCAAGCTTGCCAACATTGGCACTCGAGCTTGGCCCGATCATCGACCGAACCTTGGAAGATAAGAGCGGCCCGATATTCGCAATCAATATTGGCCCTAGAACGGCTTATGAGAATCGGCCGAGCATCGCGTAGGAGTCCATTCGAGAATCGGCCAACAATAAGCCCCCTCAAGATTGCCATCATTGGCACTCGAGCTTGGCCCGATTATCTACCGAGTCTTGGCGGATAATTGTGACCCAATATAGATTACCAAAATTGGTCCTGCACTGCCAAAAAGAAAATTAATTATTTTTGTATTGTAATCCGTCATTACCTGGTCTTTCGAAATAATTAGTTCGAAGAAAATATTTCACCCATATGGGGCTCGAACCTTGAACTTCCCTACTCATAGCCAAACACGCTACTCCTATGCTACCGAGTGCTTGTAACATTTGAATCGCAGATATGGCATAAGATACCGAATGGATTCTCATCATTATTTGTATCACATCAACTATATCAATTAGTTAATATTATTGTGATAATTAGAGAGTGTTATCGAATGACATGTTATAGAATTTTCAAACCTAACCTATATATATATAATTCCTCTCTCTCCACCTTCTCTACCCCCACAACCCGTTAATATGTGTGTTGCAATAGAGACCATTAGTTCATTAGTTCAAGTTTAATTTGAATAAATAAA
Source organism: Ophion obscuratus (assembly GCA_964007375.1). Taxonomy (NCBI): domain Eukaryota; kingdom Metazoa; phylum Arthropoda; class Insecta; order Hymenoptera; family Ichneumonidae; genus Ophion; species Ophion obscuratus. Next base: position 2,545,675 of record OZ023319.1, read on the forward strand.
TATATTTAAAATGAATAATTCCAATAATGGAATGCAATAGGAAAAATTTGATTTCACGAAAAATCTAGTTAATTCAAATAAAAAATAAATAAATAAACGCGGTTATTTAATATTAATAGAATTTTTCTGTCAGTGTAGGATGGTTCATAAAAATCGGCAGAATATCGCGTATGAGCTCGTTCGAGAATCGGCCAACAATGAGTGCATTGATTTGGTAGTATATTTGTTAAGAATAATGTCCAAAGGACTCGTAAAAAGTATTTATCTCGTCTCTCAATGACTTCAACGCGAAACAATGAATCATCAATATACGAATTGCGGTTCGATTATGCGTTACTCGGCCGAACATTGGCCTCGTATTGGCAAAAACATGATTGGCGAGTCTATACTTCGCCAAACATCGACCTCGTATTGATAAGCCGATGATTAGAGAGCCTATATTTGGCCGAACATTGTCCTCGTATCGGCAAACCAATGATTGGCGAGTCTATACTTCGCCAAACATCGGCCTCATATCGATAAAACAATAATGAACAAGTCTATACTTGGCCGAACATTGGCCTCGTATTGGCAAACCAATGATTGGCCAGTCTATACGTCGCCAAACATCGGCCTCGTATCGACAAGCCAATGATTAGCGAGTCTACGTTTGGCCGAACATTGGCCGCGTATCGGCAAACCAATGATTGTCCACTCTATACTTCGCCAAACATCGGCCTCGTATCGACAAGCCAATGATTAGCGAGTCTATATTTGGCCGAACATTGGCCTCGTATCAGCAAACCAATGTTGGCTAGTCAATACTCAGCCGAGCATTGGCGTACAATTGGTTAATCGATCATCGTCCCGCCAACATTGGTCCAATATTGGCCGTTACGGTTCGATTGGCGAAACCTACATGGGTGACAAGGTGATACTGCAGCATGACAATGCCCGACCCCATGCTGCAAATGTCGTGAAAAAGTACTTGGAAACGCTGAAATGGGAGGTTTTATCCCACCCGCCGTACTCTCCAGACATTGCCCCTTCCGACTATCACTTGTTCCGGTCAATGACTCACGATTTGGCTGACCAGCACTTCGGTACTTACGAAGAAGTCAAAAATTGGGTCGATTCCTGAATTGCCTCCAAGGACCAAGACTTTTATCGACGCGGGATTCGAATGCTACCTGAAAGATGGGCCGAGGTCGTAGCTAGCGACGGGCAGTACTTTGATTAAAAAATATGTAGCCACTTTTTTATAATAAAGCCTTAAACTTTTGAAAAAAAACGGTCAATGCAAAGTTGTACTCCTAATATATACCGAAAAACAACTTTTTTCGAGGCGCCTCTTCGAGATTCACTGTCACTCGCTCAATTTTCAATATTTTGCAATGAAAATTTAGGAAAATATTGTTCAAATGTTGCATTATAATATGGTAATTGGCTGGATAAACTAACACTATCTGTATCGCTAAAAAAATCTTAAAAACATGCCTTTTTTCACCGAATTAACCTTACCCCGCACTTAAAAAAACTATTCATTCGATTTGCATGCGCCAAGTCTTAAATTGTTCGAAAATCCAGTTTCTATGGCACCACGTAGGGATTTTTTTTATAAAGTGCCCCCCTTCTCTTTTTTTTATGACCGATGAAATTTTTTCATGAAAATCGGAAATAAAATTCCCTGGTCCGTCATTTTTTTTTAGATATCGAAATTCCCCTACGTGATGCTGTAAACCTATATGTCTAGTTTCTAAATATATTTTTAATTTATTTTTCAAATTAACCGTATGGCTCAATCGCTGTCAACCGCCGAGCAGCAATTTCGTCGGAGTGTCCTCTTGGAAGTGGCGTACACGGCAAACTGTACTTTAGATTCGAGTACAAACATTTGTATAGTCTTCTATATGTATATACTGGCTATGAGTATTAATAAAAAAAAGATTCCATTCATCGTTTGCTTGAGAATAATTACGAAAAATACATCCTTGTACCGCACACGAACCGTCGTGCGATGCTTTAAGGGACAACACCACTGTCACGGCTTCAAAAAATCGATTTTTTGAAAACCATCTAGAAAAATCTAAAATACATTTAAGATTAAGATGCCGTTGGACCCAGGTCGAAAGAATAATTATTTTCGGAGATATTGAATATTTTGTGGAGCGGTGCAGCGCTCCAGTGGAGCGGTCGCAAGCGGTAATATTTCTGAATATCGCCACACTGAAAAAAAAATTCAGTTGGTTTAACAAAATGTATCTTTAAATACGTTCAACTTGATTTTTTATTGGCATAACAAACATTTTGTTAATCTAACGGTGAACTGTAGCTAAATAAGCTACAGTTCACACCACTAAAACTATCGTTAGATTAACAAAATGTTTGTTATGCCAATAAAAAATCAAGTTGAACGTATTTAAAGATACATTTTGTTGAACCAACTGAATTTTTTTTTCAGTGCATAAGGCGCCTCTTCCTGAGGAAGTATTGGAGGCAATTACGCCAGTCTTCGAAAATTTGAGCAGAGACGATTTGCTGCAGTGTTGTTTGGGCGGCTTCACGCAAAACAACAACGAAAGCTACAACAAATCAGTTTGGGCAATAGCCCCTAAGTGTCAGTCCGGGAGCAAAATAAATCGTCGATATTGCAGCTGATATCGCGTTATTATTATTCAATGATGGCCTGAGAAGCCTCATGAAAGTGTTGGAGACGTTGGGGATACCTATCGGCCCAAATTGTTTCAATTTTTGCGTTGAAACCGACGCAGCGCGGATCGAGCTGGCGGAGTGCTCGCTCACAGACGCTGCAAAAGAGGCAAGAAGAGCCTCTACAAGTTCGAGAAAAGATGCTAGGGACAATGATTTGCTTCTTGAAGGCCAGCTATATGGTGCCGGCATTGCTGATTAAAGGTAACAAATTTTTTTTTTCCAATCTATCGCATAAATTAACAAACCTAAAACTTTGAACGCGTTTTTCTCAAAACCACTTTTTTGAGGGCGGCACGCAGCAGAACTCGAGCAATTTTTATCCGATCGACTTCAAATTTGGACTGCATCAATAAAACTAGATTATCTAAAGAAGTACATAGGATTTTTTCGATATCTCAATAATAAAAAAAGTTATAGTCTATTTTCGACGAGAAATTTTGCTCGAAAATCGTCCTTTAATTTCAAAAGCGTGCCTATTTTTTTAAAATCAATATTTTTTCAAATCCCTTCAAAATATCATATTATTAACGAAAACACTCGGTATTTTTTTTCAGATCGACTTTGAAGAGCGTTCTGCTGCGTGCCGCGAACCACTGCAGAGGCAACAGTACCTGACGCGGGAGCTTCCCCAGCGTCACCATGGGGCGTGAAAAATTTGAAATTTTTTTTTATGTATCTTCAATAAACAACGAACAAAACAAAAATTTTGTTTTCGAATATCTCTTTTTTTCCCACAAAAAAAATTCTTGAAAAATGGCAAAAAACAGGGGGTCACAGTGGTGTTCTGCCTTAAGGAGTAAGGCCACTGTAACGGCCCAAAAAAAAAAGGTTTTTTCACTAATTTTTTGCTCCCGAAATTGAAGGTATTTGAAAAAAAACTTTTAATGGTGTTATCGGGCATACATTAAACTTTATTATAAAATTTTTTTACAGTAAAAAAAAAAACAAAATGGCGGTTCCAAAGCTATCTTCCCGGGACATGTTTTGCTTCCAGGGCTCCGCGGCACGCAGCACCACTGGTGCACTTTTGAATCTAGAACAAAAAAAAAAACCATCAATCTAGAGGGCTATAGCTAGAGAATGTCGATCGGATTTTAAAAAGTATCAATTTTTGTGGATTTGGCGTGCGTTTGAAAAAAAAATTGATTTTTGACGAAAAAAACGGCAAGTTTTTTGTTAATAAAAAATCAATAAATAAAGTTCTTGAAAATTCCGATCGACATTCTCAAGATAATGTAAATGTTCACATCTGGTTAAAATTTCAAGTAAAAAAAATGAAAATTGTTCGAGTTATGCTGCGTGCCATTTTGAAAAACCATGTTTCGAGAAAAACGCGTTTAAAGTTTTGCGAATAGTTTTTTATTGGAAAAAATTTAAAAAAGAAGTTAAAAGGATTTAAACTATTTTTAAAGTAGAGGGTTTAAACTATTTTTTAAGCCAATAAAAAAAAATCGATTTTTCAAAAAATTTACAGTGGCCTTACCCCTTAAGAGGAGAATACACCTAGGAGCCGGAAAACAGGTCATTTATGTGGATTTTTTCAAGGAAAACTATTTGAAATTTCGGATTGGCGTTTTCATTATCTAAAAGTATATACATTCAAAAATATGTTTAATTTTTTTTATTTAAAAATATGAAAAATATACAAGGATATTGTATTATCCTTGGAGCGCCGTAAAAAATCTGCGTATAAGGTACCCACTGCCGTTTCTTCAAAAATCATCTGAAAAAAAAACCAAAAAGATTATTAAATTAGATACTATAATCTACTACTTGTCATAGCCGATTTTGAAAATATCGATTTATAACAAAATGGCGGACGTTTGAACATAAATAGTGATTTTTGGGCCAAAAATTAGTTATTATTTTGCCTATAAAACAAAACCTAAGTAACGGAAAAAAATCCTCTGACAAGTACTAGATAATGGTGTATAGAATAACCACAAAAAAACCTCAAGGCAATCGGTTTATTGGTTTTCGAGAAATTTTGGGTACCGAGTTGAAAAACGTGGTTTTGAGAAAAAAACGCGTTTGAAAATGTGGGAATGAATAAATCATGACATTTGTCAACTTACATGGAATCATCGATACCAGGCCCATAGTGTAGGTCTTCTACGGTCGCCGGAATGTTCGTAGCTTCTAAATCCTCGACCTCGACCATCTAGGTGTATATCTCCCCTTAACGGGGTATCCCTCTCTGGAAGCCCAATTTGATCGGTCAGAATGATCATTTTTTTTCTAATAACACATTGGTTGGAATAAATTATTTTTTTCCCAGCATGTTGTACACATGTTTGGGGTTACAATGTAATTTTTTTCGGAAGGAAATCTTTCAAAGTGTTCGTGGTGCTGCAGTTGGTGTTACAGTCCTCCAGCGGCAAGGCTCGAAACGGCGGGATCTCTACCAGGCTCAAATGTAACCTGAACCGAAAACAAAAATTGTTATTTTCAAATATATCCAATTGGCTATGGGTTCACGATCCACTTTTCGAAATTTCGAAAAATACGAAAAATGACAGCTTCTCTAAAGAAAACTTCATTTTTCTCTTGAAAAACAGCATGCTGAAGTCATTGTTATTAACAAATAGTTCATCCAATTAAAAAATACGATCGTGAACCGGAAATGACTACTGTTTGATCGCTAAGTGTGCAAATTCAAGTCAATAGTGCGAAAGTTACTCAATATATCAATCCCGCCGTGTCTAGATATGTAATTTCCAGATGATCGCGTTCAAACTCCACGGATCGCGGTCAACCCGCATGCACACTGATCCACTAAAATAGGAGTAACTTCGTCAATTTTTTAAATTTCACCGTCGAGTTGGTTTCAAAATATTCTTGAATGTTCACACTATAACAATTTGCAAAAAAAAAAAGATATTTCCAAGTTTCCAGAGACGAAAACCCCCTCAATTCGAGAAAGTTCAATGAATATGTTACTAATATTTTCAAATCTCAGTGTCTGTAAGTGCGTTAATTTTGTTTAAGCTAAAATTGACCGTGTAGTGTTGAAACACGATGTTGAGAGGATATCTATGATTTTCGGAAATTTTGTCTGTCGCGTCTGTCTATTTGAGAGAAGACACCACCGTGACGGGCCGAAAAAGGGTGTTTTATCCGATTTTTTTTATCCACTAGATTATTTATTTGGAATTGTGAAAAAGGTATGTTATTAAACATACCTTGAACTTATTTCGTGTAATTTTTTATTGAAAAAAATAAATAAATAAAAATAACCAACGCTATTGAGGCAATAATAGAGACTCTGTATAAAAACATGACAACATGACAGTGGTCTGAAAAATAAACAAAAAAGTTCTATACTCTATATAAAAGTAGTTCTCGTACTAGGTGCGGGTTTTTTTAACAATGAAAAAAGTACAATTTCAAGAGATATACAAAAAATGGTATATTCAAAGTATCGTTAAAAATATACGATATATAAGTATCGAATAAGTTAAAAATATAAATATAAGTATCGAAAAAAATATTTTTGAGTTACGATATGTGTTGGTATTGCGACTGGTTATTGTTGACGGATGTCCAACCTAAAAAAAACACAACTTCAGACATGTCTATTAACTACTGTGTCGTTAGCGCCACCCATGTGTGAAACCCGGAAACTTAGGTGCACACCTAGTACGTAGCCGTTTTTCAAAAAAAAAAAAAAAATCACAAAATGGCGGGTGTTCAAAGAAAAAGTGTAATTTTGGCGAAACTTTTTACTTATATCCCATTGCAATTACGGATATATACTTAATATATTATATTATAACAATTATAGCTAGAGTTATGACTCCGGCCAGGTCGAGAAAAGGCGTTTCGAGAAAACTGCGATTGAAAGTTTTAGTATCACTGAATCGTCTTTAACTTAGTCAATTTTCAATATCTGAATTTGAATTTTTATTTAAATATTCTCGAATATGTATACTTTTAGAAAATGTAAAAAAGTCATCTTCTACTCGTCCCAGTGGTGTCCCGCCTTGAGCGAAGTTGGTGTGAAAACGGCTGAAGCTTTTTCCTCAACTGTCGTTAAACTGGAAGGTATCTCCTGTACAATAACGTAGAATTTTCGAAAAATATCAAAATGTAACAAGTTGGCGTAGTTATGAAAAAAAAGTATGTTTTCTCGCCTATAAAATGGTCGTTTTTTTCACTGCCAAATCGTCAATTTTCATCCAATCAAAAATATCCTACCTCATTGTAGAGTAAATATATTCATGAGTACTCAGTTCAAATTTCAAGTCAATCGGACAATTGCTCTTCGAGTTACAATGCCAAAAAATTTGAAAAAACTCATTTCGAGAAAAACGCGTTTAAAGATTTAACTATCGATTTTTGCAAGATAACATTATTAAAGATACGACCTTGAAATTTTTACAGGATGGTCTTGAAAGTATAAACTGTCGAAAAAGGCAAACAAAAATCGATTTTTTGTAAGTGTCACCCTGGTATAGCCCCTTAACCTGCACGTTGTTTCAGCCGGATCCCTGCAAGTAGAACCTGAGAAAGGGAGATTTTCGTTTTTGCATGGACAATTGCGCGCGATAGCCCTTGAGCATTTATAAGGAATCTCTTCGGTAAATACTGAATGTAAAATAATTTCATTAGCTGTATTCATCACACTCAGCTTTCATTTCCTTTTTCATCTTTTTTTGGTACCTCATTTTTTTATTCAATACTAAAAAGCAAGAAAATTGATTCAAGAAAGTTTTATCAGTTTCTTACTAATATTATAAAATTGTGATACCTGTCGTAACACTTTTTTTCCAAGCTGGAATGGAGCGGGTGTACGATGTTGAACGTGCGATGGTAATGATGATAGTTGTTTACTATCATCATTACTATGAATATTCTAGTGAGTTTATTGTGGTCAGTACCTACCTACAACATTTAGCTTCCTTGCTATTTCATAAATGATTTGAAGCGAGGGTATGGGGGCAGTTGAAACAAACGGTTCGGGGTCAATTGAAACGTGTTTCTATTGATCCCGAACAAACATTTTATACTCAAGCAAGTTTGCCAGAGTTTGTTTTATTTTTTAGATGCCAAGAAACGTCCGAAACTACGAGCCACGGGAGCTACGATCTCGAAAATAATAAAAAGGCATATGAAGATGTATAAAAATAAATATAATAATAAAAATATGAAAACGCTAAATGGGGGTAGGAAAAAGAGAAAGTCAACAGTATACACCGATACCCCAGAAAAAGAAGAGATGAGGAAAAAGGCTGAAGAGAAAGACCGCAGAAAACAGGCTACGAGAGTAAAAAAGAATCTCGGCGAAAAAAAATAAAGAAAAGAGCAAGAACAAGTATAAACGTCAAAATGAAGAGTTTTCTACGGATGTTGAATCTGAAAAATACTTCTGTCTAGTTTGCGTGGAAAGTTACGGCCACAGCAGGCCAGGAGAAGGCTGGGTGTAGGCTGTGGGCACACGACCCCCATGGAAATTTATGTATGTAAAATATATGCAGAAAATATATGCTACATATATATATATATATATATATATATATATATATATATATATATATATATATATATATCGGTCGCATATATAGTGACGAAAAATAGAATAATACGTATATATTCAGTATATATGCACCAAATATATGACGCATATATGACCCATATATTTTCGATATATTTGTCTGACCAAAAAAAAATATGCTACGTATAAACACTATATATGATGCATATATGAGGCATATACGACGCATATATTTTCGATATATTTTTTTGTCAGAAAAATATATCAAAAATGTTCATATTAGAAGTGTTTTTGGACCAACAGGTCATTTTTTATTAGCTTATATAAGTTAGGTTGAATTCATATGAGACAAAACATTAATATAACGTTCATTTCTCTCTATGTTGATTTCATTGAGTTGCTCGCTAGTAACAAAAACTATTCTCTGATTATCTTTAGTAAACTAAAACTAGGTGAGTCAAATAATATTGAAGAACCTCAATATGCCTTCGGTGATACCAAAACTGGAATGAAAAGCAATAAAACCGATTATTTTAACCCTTAGTAGTCACACTTAACTAGAATCACGTTATAGTCATACTCGGTCCATGGGACCCAGGCGTTTTTAAATTGTTATAAATAATGAAATAATGTATTGAGCGATTTGAAAAAAAAAAAAATAGTGAGGTATAATTTGAACCTTGTTTAATACAAGGATATTGGTTAGAATTCAAAAATTAAATTTTAAATATGCAAAAAAAATGATGCAAAATAAAAAGTGAAAAATTACTTGTTTACAAAAATTGCTGTAACTCTTGCGATTATTGAAAAAAAATGTTTTTATATTCTGGAAACAATGTACTTTGAAATAGACATAGCGGTTTCTGTGGACTTTTCAAAAAGTATATTTATCTCATCCAACGCAGGTGCGATTTAGAAGGCAATAATGAAACGCCTACGCATATAAAAAACTGTATGTTTTATTGGACAAAAAAGTTGTACGGCATCAAAATAATGTGTTTGGGTCCCAGTGTGACTATTAAGGGTTAACTAAATGTGTATTTTATTCACAACAAACATGCTTTATCGCTTCATACGCATCATTAACAGTACTTGGGAGTAGTAGAAACATCAGTTCCATCAGCTGAAAACACCTGTTTCAACTAACCCCAGCCACGGTTTCAATTGACCCCGAGGCAGGGTCAAATGAAACGTTTTCCAAGAGTTTCTAAATATCTTCTACCTAAGTTCAGAGCATATTAGAAGCAAAATCAATACTGCTATCATTTAGCCCGATAATCTAGCTGCATAAAGCCCATTACCAAACAGATAAAGTATAAAATTAGGTCATACTAACCAATTATCTCAAAACCGTTCCAATCGGCCCCAGCCTCCCCTACTTTCCCACGGGAAACTAATCCGGATATATAGTGGTCGCTTCGCCCTCGCATGACGCCCTAGTAACAAGGGAAATGTTGCTCTCCCGATCTCGGAATTTTCTTCGGAGCTGAATAGAAACAAGGCGGAGCGAGAACGTGCAAATGTTCTCTTCCTCTCTCTCTCTCTCTCTCTGTCTCTTTCTCGCTCTCTCTCTCTCTCTTAGAAGGAAAATGGCAAAGTGAAGCACTTCACAATTTCTGAGTGCCTGCTCCCGAGCAGTGTCCATTTTTCGAAAGGGACACACGCTTTTCCATGCAGAGGGGGAGGGGGAGAGACAGAGAGAGAGACAGAGAGGGAGAGAGAGAGAGAGAGAGAGAGAGAGAAAGAGAGACTGAGATGTTAACCGGGAATCCCGAGGGAACAAAGGACCAAAGGGATCGCGTCCTCGCCCTTCTGTTCTCCCGTTATTCGGACTCTCCTGTTTTTCGTCAAAATCGCATTTTCCAGGGAAACTCCACGACGCACGCGTCCCAAATTGTTCAACCAAATATCTCCTACTATCAAAGTCTCTTTTCCCTTCCACCACCTTTCATCCTATTGGCATATAAAATCGAGAAAAAAAAATATCATTCCCACTTCACCGCAAAAGTAAATGGCGTTTTATACAATTTACCATTCCGATGTCCCCCTTTCTCCACGCCGAACACGGTAAAGTTTCAACGAAGAGGAGAAAATTCAAAAATGAGAATGAGGGTCGAGCGTCACGCTTTTCCGTAGAGAGGCTGGTTTGGAAGGGGGGGGGGGTGACCCACCCCTGCCGCTTCCGGAAATGGATCGAGCACGTTTCTCGATCGCCTACGGTCCTGTTACGGTTGCCCGAGGCTTCTGCAACGATTTTCCGAGAGTGCCAATTTTCCGAGACTTTTCCGGGCTCCGGCTGTGCGTTGGTAGGACCCTGAAAAAGGATACCTCCGCCTGGCTCGGCTCTCCCTATTCGTCGGGGCCAACTTTCGTCTGGGCTTCCACGCTCTCTCTCACTCCCGCCCTTTTTTCTGTCCCTTCTATCGGCCCTGTGCCTTCTTATTCGTGAAAATCGTTATTTCTTCTCCATACGTATGCGTGTATATTTTTCAGCATACATTTTTTTAGCTCGATATATTTTTTGGCCTAATAATTATTGCATTAAAAAAAAACACGTGTCCATTCGCCCGGCAAATGGACACTCGTTTTTTAAATATTATTTTAGTTTTTAAAGTATTATTCGATCGCCAGTGAATGGACGTGTACAGAAAAGTCCATGGTATTTACAAAAAACGCCCATGGTAAAAGAGGGTATAGTAAAACTCGTTATAGTATATTGACACTGCAATCATAATATCCCCCATGGAAATTTATGTATGTAAAATATACGCAGAAAATATATGCTACATACATACATACATACATACATACATATATATATATATATATATCGGTCGTATATATAGTGACGAAAAATAGAATACTACGTATATATTCAGTATATATGCACGAAATATATGACGCATATATTTTCGATATATTTTCAAAGATTTTTTTTTCAGAAAAATATATCAAAAATGTATGCGTCATACACTTTGCAAAAAAATTTAGGGAGCAAGAAAAAAATCCAAATTTTTGGGGGATTTTCAACAGGCTGTAACTCATACAAAAATGGTCGTACAGCAAAAAAAAAAAAAGCAAATTGTAGCTCTAAGTGTCTAGTTTTCGGATCTGAGTTTGAAAATTTTTTTTTGAAAATATTTTTCGAGTAATCACAAGAAAACCACCGAAAAAAAATGTTCGAAATTTTTTTGGTTTTTTTTTTAATCTACGGACGTGGAATTTTTTTTTTCGACTTAACCTCTATATGGACCGTATAGCTTGTTTATTCAGCTTTAATTTGGTTTTTTAAAAATCTCGATACGAGCGTTTCTCGCTGAGATATCGGTGTTTGAATGGAAAAAGATCATTTTGTCTTTGATTACCAATATCTCAGCAACCAATGATCGCACAGAAATTTTGAGGTTGGTTTCAAAAACTTCAATAAATTCTCTACAAGGATTGGCAATTGAATTTTGAAAAAAAAAAATTTTTTCAATCATTACATGAATTTGAAAAAGCGACCAAAAAAGGGCTTATTGTGGTTTTTCGGAAAATCAAGCGCCCAATCAAAAATATCGCGGAAACCACTAATGTTAAGTGTGCCTTTTACTGTTCAATATACCCACAAAAACGCTACGAAGTTTCAATTTAATCCAGCCAACCGTTTTTTTTTCCCACTTGATCGAATTTTTGAAAAAATTAAAGGAGCAAGAATTTCGCTCTGAAAATGTCATAATTTTTATCAAAAGTGAAAAAAAAAAAAAATTTCATTTTTCTCTCAATTCTGTATTAGTGACTTGGAAAAATTTTGAAAAAAAAAAAAAATCGAAAATTTTTGAAAAAAAAATTGCAAAATTTTTGAAAAAAAAAAATTTTAAGAAAAGTTTTGAGAAAAACTGTTTTTTTTTTAGACACTGTTTTTTTAGACACTGTTTTTTTAGACACTGTTTTTTCAATCATTACATGAATTTGAAAAAGCGACCAAAAAAGGGCTTTTTGTGGTTTTTTGGAAAATCAAGCGCCCAATCAAAAATATTGCGGAAACCACTAATGTTAAGTGTGCCTTTTACTGTTCAATATACCCACAAAAACCCTACGAAGTTTCAATTTAATCCAGCCAACCGTTTTTTTTCCCACTTGATCGAATTTTTGAAAAAATTAAAGGAGCAAGATTTTCGCTCTGAAAATGTCATAATTTTTATCAAAAGTGAAAAAAAAAAAAAAATTTCATTTTTCTCTCAATTCAGTATTAGTGACTTGGAAAATTTTTGAAAAAAAAAAAAAAATCGAAAATTTTTGAAAAAAAAATTCCAAAATTTTTGAAAAAAAAAATTTTTAAGAAAAGTTTTGAGAAAAACTGTTTTTTTAGACACTGTTTTTTCAATCATTACATGAATTTGAAAAAGCGACCAAAAAAGGGCTTTTTGTGGTTTTTTGGAAAATCAAGCGCCCAATCAAAAATATTGCGGAAACCACTAATGTTAAGTGTGCCTTTTACTGTTCAATATACCCACAAAAACCCTACGAAGTTTCAATTTAATCCAGCCAACCATTTTTTTTTCCCACTTGATCGAATTTTCGAAAAAATTAAAGGAGCAAGAATTTCGCTCTGAAAATGTCATAATTTTTATCAAAAATGAAAAAAAAAAAAAAAATTTCATTTTTCTCTCAATTCCGTATTAGTGACTTGGAAAATTTAAGAAAAAAAAAAAAATCGAAAATTTTTGAAAAAAAAATTCCAAAATTTTTGAAAAAAAAATTTTTTTAAAAAAATTTTTTTTTTCAATTGGCTCTAAATTAAAGAAATGTAGCGACTCACTTTCTCACCGATTTTCCTCTTCCGCACTTTAATTTTCCTAGTCACAAATTAATTGAATAAATTAAAAGTTGATACCCCCAAGGCAAGTCGAATATTCGTTCTACGAATATTGGGACAATAATTTTTTTGTGCGAATTTAAACAGTGTCTAAAAAAAAACAGTTTTTCTTAAAACTTTTCTTAAAAATTTTTTTTTTTCAAAAATTTTGGAATTTTTTTTTCAAAAATTTTTGATTTTTTTTTTTTTCAAAAATTTTCCAAGTCACTAATACAGAATTGAGAGAAAAATGAAAAAAATTTTTTTTTTTCATTTTTGATAAAAATTATGACATTTTCAGAGCGAAATTCTTGCTCCTTTAATTTTTTCAAAAATTCGATCAAGTGGGAAAAAAAAACGGTTGGCTGGATTAAATTGAAACTTCGTAGGATTTTTATGGGTATATTGAACAGTAAAAGGCACACTTAACATTAGTGGTTTCCGCAATATTTTTGATTGGGCGCTTGATTTTCCAAAAAACCACAATAAGCCCTTTTTTGGTCGCTTTTTCAAATTCATGTAATGATTGAAAAAAAAATTTTTTTTCAAAATTCAATTACCAATCCTTGTAGAGAATTTATTCAAGTTTTTGAAACCAACCTTAAAATTTCTGTGCGATCATTGGTTGCTGAGATATTGGTAATCAAAGACAAAATGATCTTTTTCCATTCAAACACCGATATCTCAGCGAGAAATGCTCGTATCGAGATTTTTAAAAAACCAATTTAAAGCTGAATAAACAAGCTATCCGGTCCATATAGAGGTTAAGTCGAAAAAAAAATTTCCACGTCCGTAGATTAAAAAAAAAACCAAAAAAATTTCGAACATTTTTTTTTCGGTGGTTTTCTTATGATTACTCGAAAAATATTTTCAAAAAAAAATTTTCAAACTCAGATCCGAAAACTAGACACTTAGAGCTACAATTTGCTTTTTTTTTTTTTGCTGTACGACCATTTTTGTATGAGTTACAGCCTGTTGAAAATCCCCCAAAAATTTGGATTTTTTTCTTGCTCCCTAAATTTTTTTGCAAAGTGTATATGACATATACATATTCCTGACAAGAAATATATGCTGTGTATAAACAGTATTACAGTTAAATTTAATAAAACTTAAAACTTAAACTTAAAAAAGCTTAACTTACAGTTAAAGAACACTATCACATATAAACAGTATATCACATATAAACTGTCACATCACATCACACTATCACATATAAACAGGTAAATGCTACATATATCATTGATATATTATAATACATTGATACACAGTAATACCACGCATATACATCTCATATATAAAAACGTTACGAAAATTAGAATTTGGCACATATATGCAACATATATTTTCAATATATGGCATACATTTCACATATATTACAATTATTAATAAAATAAATTTGCAGTATATTTTTGCGTATATAAATTTCCATGCGGGATGTTTAACACGATTATAAGCGAAAAGTATACCCAACCATGCGATCTGGGTTACGCGTTTTACTATCTATTATCCCTGAAATGATTGTTCACTATTGTAAAAGGCTTAACAATATAGATATGGTTAATTCAGTGCTGTAATAAAATCGGCGTCCAAATACTATTGTTGTATACTGTACGTTAGGTTTTGTTCAGTCAAACTTCTACTATTCTTTTCAAGTTTGTACAATTCATATGGTTTACATTAACGTTTTTCGAGGATAATTTGTTAGAAGACCTTATGAAAAGTGACTATGCGAAAAAAAATTGTAATAAATTTTACTTATAGCGAAGTCTTAAATGATTTGCAGTTCGAGCAACCACAGCTTAACGGGTTATACGCAGTTAGAAATTTCAGAAAATCGAATTTTTTAATTGCATTTTCGGAATGTACAAATATGTGAGTATATTCCTTGAAAATTTCAAATCGATCCAGCGAATATTCTCGGAAATGCACACGTATTTGTAAGTATGTGTGTATTTCGCGCGCGAAACTTCAAACGCGTTTTTCTCAAAACGGTGTTTCCAAAGTCGGTGAGCACGATTTCTCAAAAACGGCTCAACCGATCACCTTGTCAGATATATTCTTCAGGTATTGATCGAAGGATCAAGATTTTCGATAATTATTTCTATTTTTTTCAATGATTTAACGAAAAAAATTTGGTTGAAAATCGAAATTGTTTTTGTCCGGAGCCACCATTTTGTCAAAAATTAAAATTTCGACTATTCCTTCTATCAATACCTGGATTCATCTATCCCCTAAAATAATCTTTTTGGTTTTTTTTATTTTAGATAATCCAAACCGGAGATACTTTGCTCACCGCCCGACACTTTCTTTTCGGGGACCTCCTACAGGAGCAATGCTAATGAATATTTTTGAAAATAAAAAATGCCAATCTAAAGCTAAAAGATGCCACTACACTGCCTAATACACTTTGTTTTGCCCAAATGAAATCCTTTTCAAGAAAAAAAATCGTGAAAAAACGACTTTTTTGGCCTTGCAACTGCGTATAACGCCTTAAGGCCTTAAGCCACAGTAGCGGGTATTTAATAATTTTTTTTTTCGTATGAAAAAGTGGTTCACTCATAAAATTAATTACACATCTATTTAGTATGAACATCAAGCTGTTATAAAATATATAATTTTTTTTTTCGATGTACAAAATGGCCGACTCCTCGAAACTTCTCGAAACAGCTTTTTTCCAATTGGCGTGACAAATAACTTCAACAATTTTCACTCGATATACTTCAAATTTAAAAGTTATGTTCCCAATTGCACTTAGCAGAGAAAGTCGTGAGAATTTCTGATTAATCGAAAAATTCTTATTTTATGAGCAGATTATGAGCAGTTATAACGAAATTTTTCACTGAAAATTCATTTCTTAAGTTCAGATACCTACAACTTTTGAATAAAACAATATTTTTTGAATTTCGTACGTACTGCTCTAGGTTTTCTAATGTAGATTGACGAGAATTTTTGTTTTTTATTCTAGGTAAAAAATTTCTAAATGTCACGCCGCAGAGCGCCTAAAAAATTATAACAAAAGAAAACATTAGTAGTCGGTCATTTTGTACATCGAAAAAAATAAATATACATATTTTCCAACAGCTTGATATTCATACTAAATAGATGTGTAATTAATTTTATGAGTGAATCACTATTTCATACGAATTTTTTTTTTTAGTTCGCACATGATTTTATACCCGTTACTATGGCCTAAGGCATTAATAGTTTTAAGAACTACCCATGTATCACAAACTGTTGCATTGCAAAAATAGGATATCAGTTCAACGCACTTGTAGTTCACCTTCTGTTCTTGGAGGACACACATTACTATGCATTTAGCAGGTCTTATCATATAATATCGTATAAATCACTATTCTATGGTACGAAACCATTGCGAAACGGCGAAAATCCATTTAAACAGTGACTTATACTATAAAATAAAAGATCTGTGCAAAATTTCACCTAAATCGCAGGTAACAGCTATTCGAAAGTGCACCCGGAATTACCTTTGCCCCTTATAATGCCATATCTATATTAAAGATGCCAAAAGTACTCGGTAGCGTAGTCGCAGCGTACGTTTTTGGTTTTATAAACATAGTTTATTTCGTGATTTTATCGTTATACATCTGTAAGCAATAAACATCCCCAGCTAACTTATTCACTAGTGATTTGGTTGTTTGGTTTGTCTTCTTGTAACGCGTCTTGCTAAATTGCTTTTTTTCATAAAAAATATTTATTTTCGATTATTAGATTATCTTTTTTGATGCTTTGTAGTTACTACTCTCTTTTTTGTGTGTTTAATGTTATAGTTAAAAACAATATAAAAAGCCATTGCTTCTGTAGCTTGCCTTCGCGGGCGCTTTGTGAGGAGGGCTTTTCAGGTGTGAATCGGAATGGGCGTAGGCAAGGATTGGGGGTTTAGAATATCTACGTTACATACATTTTCGGCATGTAGTGCTAGGGCGCCGTTGATTATGTACGCTATGGATTTTTACTCTCCTCGCTGATCTAGGCGAAGTCTGTTTGCAATCCTTTGTTGCTGCTGTAGGAGCGTTCTTTTCTGTCCGGCTCTCCTTCTCAGCTCATCCATATGCCTGGCTTCACTCTGAAGCCACCAGTACCTTCCTAACAGCCTGTCGAGGCTTTCGCGATCTCTTGTAGGTAAGGCCATGGAATACACCCAGTTCTCCCTCGTGATATGTTATCCGTGTTAACGGGGTCGTCTAGCGTGAAGGCGGTTTTTAATACTTTTTTGAAGATTTTTTTTTGACAAACCATTAAAATAAAATAATTTATAAATTGTATATAATTTTTATTAACATTTAAACAAACTTTGTGAATTTTGTCAAGTCGTTATATAGAATATAGTCGGAGATACACCGCCCCACAGGAACACATATATAAAAAGAGGTGCTCCACTGCTGCCATGAATCCAGCGGTTCACTGCTTATCTGAAATTAAAAAAATAACTAAACGCAATTTTAATCGTTAGACTTGAGGCTCTACATGGAACTAAAATAAAGTTAGAAGTCCGAAAAATAATTTTTTTTTACGCTTTAAAAAAATAATTCAATTTTTCGTATTTTTTTTAGGTCTATACAGCTGATAAAAAGAAAACTAACGAAGCAATCTTAATTATTTTAGTTCAATTTGTAGTTATATGTGTACTAGAGATGCTGTATGAATTTGAGCAGAATCAATCAAATAGTTTTTTGAGATATCATGGCAGCAGGTTGCAAAAATCGTGTTTTGAGAAAAACGCGTTTGAAAGTTGTTGTATACAGGGTGAGGCACTGACTGTTGCCACCTTGAATATCTCTGTAATTATCGACGTTACAAAAAAATGCTTGAAACAAAAGTTGTACCGTACGAAAGGGGCCATCAAATGCGATCATTTTTTTATCTCAGTGGAGGCGCTATCGCACACCTCCACTTTTCTAAATGGGACGTTACATTTTTTTTCAACTATCTTGTAGAGCATCGCAAACTGCATACAAATATTTAGGGGTCAAAGTCGTTCACGGTCATTTAAGATAAAAAAAAGTGACATGAACTTTATTTTTATGCGAAATTACCTTTATTCACAGTAGACGTTCAAAGTGATTGCCATTACAATCAATGCAGTATTGCGATCTCCTGATCACGGATTGTGTAGAATTTCTTATCACTTCGGCACTTATCGAATCACAGGCTCGATTCTCTCACGGATATCATCCGGCGTAGGTGGACGTTTTTTATAAACAAGATCTTTCAAATATCCCCACAAGAAAAAGTCCAGAGGCGTCAAGTCTGGCGAGCGAGCCGGCCACGATACAGCTCCTCCGCGTCCAATCCAACGATTTGGAAATCTCTTTTGCAATTCATTTCTAGCTATCACCGAAAAATGTGTCGGGCACCCATCGTGTTGATACCACATTCTGTTGCTTGTTTCTAAAGGTATTTCTTCCAATAACGGACCTAATGTTTCTTGAAGGAATGTGGTGTACTTCCTACCATTGAGATTCCCTTCGATGAAATAAGGGCCTATGATTCTATCCCCAATAATCCCACACCCTACATTAACCGACCACGGTCTTTGGTGTGCAACTTGCCGCAGCCAATGTGGATTTGCAGTTGACCACAAATGCATCTTATGCAAGTTAATATTTCCATGATTCGTAAATGTTGCCTCATCAGTAAATAAAATCCGATTAATAAATAAGTGATCTCTCTGAATCTGGCGTTGAGCCCATCGGCAGAATTCAGTGCGATTCATGAAATCCGTACCAGTTAATTCCTGGTAGAGACTGATGTGGTAAGGATGATATTTATGACGAAGTAGAACACGTAGAATACTTCTTTGGCTTATGCCAGATTCCCTCGCAATTTGACGGGAACTCGCACAAGGGTCTCGATGAACGGCAGCAAGAACACCAATTTCCGTTTCTTCGTGAGTAACTCGCTTTTGTCGGTTACTTTCCCGACGGGTTAAGGATCCAGTTGTCCTCAGTTTAGTGTACAAAATTTGAAATGTACGGCGTGTAGGATGACAACGTTCAGGAAATCTTTCAGCGTATAAGTCTCTAGCTCTCACTGCATTTTTCTGACATTCTCCGTAAATTAGAAGCATATCAGTTTGCTCTTCAAAAGAATACATCATTTACATTGGCTTGAATCATTAAAACTAGTCTCACCATTCTTACTATCGTTATCTTGGGTTTGTTTGGGCGAAACATTGTACAATGTTCCGTGTACATTGTAGGTTTGGTGCCGTTGTTTACATACAAGACAATAGCAAGAATTAGGCGATAAGTGCCGAAGTGATAAGAAATTCGTAATGAGGAGATTGCAATACTGCATTGATACCAATGGCAATCACTTTGAACATCTACTGTGAATAAAGGTAATTTCACATAAAAATAAAGTTCATGTCACTTTTTGATCTTAAATGACCTTGAACGACTTTGACGCCTAAATGTTTTTTATGCAGTTTTCGATGCTCTACAAGATAGTTGAAAAAAAATGTACCGTCCCATTTAAAAAAGTGGAGGGGACCTTTACTGTGCGACAGCGCCTCCACTGAGATAAAAAAAATGGTCGCATTTGACGACCCCTTTCGTACGGTGAAACTTTTGTTTCAAACATGTTTTTGTGACGTCGATAATTACAGAGATATTCAAGGTGGCAACAGTTAGTGCCTCACCCTGTATAATTCACAATAAAAAAAATGGTCTCACCATCAATCTGCTATGCCTGGACCATAGAGTACACCTTCCTCTCCTTCAAAGAAGTCATGCAAGGCCGTTTCCTCTTCTTTTTATCTGATACACTAGGCAGCCCTCTTAAGGGGCTATACCAGTGACACTTTTTAGAGTCGATTTTTTTGTGTTGCCTTGTTCGACAGTTTATACTTTCAAGAATATCATTATTATTTATATCAATATCATTTTATCTTGCAAAAATCGATAGTTAAATCGTTAAACCGTTTTTCTCGAAATGAGGTTTTTAAAATTTGCTGACATTGTAACTAAAAGAGCAATTATCCGATTGACTTGAAATTTTAACTGAGTACTCTTGAATATATTTACTCTACAATGACGGAGGATATTGTAGAGTTGGTTGGATAAAAATTGACGATTTGGCATTGAAAAAAATGTCCATTTTATTCGATATTTGATCACGAACGACCATTGATTTTGATATTTTTCGAAAATCGACAACATCGTACAGGTAATACCTTCCAGTTTAACGACATTTTTTCCTTTTTCGGTCTCAGCTACCCAATCGGCCGGAATCATGTCAGCAGTGGAGGAACTTTTTTTTGCGTCTCCGAAGGCAGCGCACAATTCCCTTGGATCACAATATTTTTCTATGAAAAAATTATGTAATATAGGTCAAATATAGCCAAATATATTCTTAATTTTCCGAAACATTTGATTGAGTACTTTTCGTCCAAAAAAATTCCCGAAAATCACCCAAATTTTTAACGTTCCCACTGGTATAGCCGCTTTACAACCTAATCGATAAAAAATCCTTTTTTAAATTGCAAACTCATGCAGACCCCTCCATTGCTATTATTATCATCATTTCCACCGTTATGATCATTATTATTATTAATTTTGACTCAATCACAATAATAATACCTCGTCTTTTAGCCACGGGGCGTGTACGAGGCGTGCGAATGACGACGACCAGGACGACGAGGTCGTACAAGGCGAGCAGCCTCATACGCATACCAGAGAGAGGTAAAGAGAGAGAGAGAGAGCGAGACAGAGAGTAAGCGCGATCTTTCGCCACGTTGAACGTTCACCGGCTCGGGCGAGCGCGATTAGCTTCGCTCGCCCGAGCAAATCACTGTACACGCACCACGCTCTCGTTATTCACTCCGCTCCGTAGGTTCTTCGAGAAGAGATCGCGTTGCGCGTGGGCGCGCTCATCGACGCTTCGAACACTTTGACGCTGAGAAAACACAAGAGTTGCGTCGTCGTGTGGTCGTCGTCAATGTCTATCACCCCCCGAGACGTATCTCCGCATAAACTATTTTTACACGCATACACTACCGGTCAAAAGTTTCTTTGACCTGAGCCCCACCACCCCCGCAGCTCTGCCCCGTACTCCAAATCGACAAGTATATAACATTATTATAGTATATATAAGTATATATTAGTGGATAGTATATAGTATGTATAAGTATATTTAACATTCGTATATAGTATGTATAAGTATATTTAACATTCGTATATAGTATATATAAGTATGCAGGGTGTCCTGTTATGAATGGATAATCTCACTTTATAAATACGACGATCTTCAAAATTTTCCATCAGCGTCAAGAGTATGCTGTTTCATGCAGTCAGCAACAATAACAATATGGCGATAACAGTAATAATAATAATAATAATAATGATGATGATATCAATATGGCGGCAGCAATAGAGAAGAACCACAAAACAATCAAAGCGCCAATAGCAATTGTTTTTGACAGGTAAGTGTATTGTAAATCATATTTAATTGTTTATATATATCTACGAAGGGACAAAAGGACAGCGAAAAAATAAGAAAAAAAACGAGGGGAATTTTCTTTTCCAATGTAATCCATAAATACATTTTTTTGTTATTTTTAACGCCTTGCAAATAGTTTCATCAACGTCTATGGTAAATTATCGTTGGCCGGTAGCGTATCTTAATTATAAACATACATGCATATATATATATATATATATATATATATATATATATATATATATATATAAATACATATATATATACATATGTATATTAGACTGATTCAAAAAAAAAATTTCCTTCTGGATTCTCGTGCTATTGTTGGGCACTGATAAAACAAAATTTCTCTAAAAAGATGGGCGCGGTCACTGAATTTTTAGAGGTGGCTATCTCGACTTTTTTGTATTTGAATTTTTTTTAACGAACGTATTGCATTTAAACATAGTCATGGCTTCGGATTACGGATAAAAATTGGAAAAGTTTTGAGTTTGTTCTTTTACAAACATAACAGAGAAAAACTGACCATACGTCGAAGTGCAAACGAAACGATGAAAGAAATTTTCGAACAATGGAAATGTGCTGAAATTCCAACACGTCGATTGAATAACGCAATCTTGAAATCAATAAAACTCCATCTAGTCTGGAAACAACTTTAAAAAAATCGAGTTAAAAAGAATTTGCCGTCACAAATATCGAAGGAGCGTAAATTTAAGAGAGATTTGGACAAATTGTTCAACGTAGCACATTTTCGTTCTGCCCAAAATGTTAACGAACTTGAGAATGGCTGGGAAGAAATGTAAATGAGTTTGAAGATAATATAAGCGTAGCATTTTGAAAATGTAAATATACGATTTATGAATAAAAGCTTATAATTTAATTTTTCGTAAAAAGTGCGAAATGTTAATGCGTATAAATAAATCTACATGAATAACGAGAGTAGTATAGACGCCATTATTGATCTACCTGGATTTGAATTGTGAATATTGCACCCTTTTCAAATTGTTAGAGTTTATTTTTGTTACGAAAAAGCTGCTGGATGTGATTTTTATCCGTAATCCGAAGCCATGACTATGCTTAAATGCAATACGTTCGTTAAAAAAAATTCAAAAACAAAAAAGTCGAGATAGCCACCTCTAAAAATTGAGTGACCGCGCCCATCTTTTTAGAGAAATTTTGTTTTATCAGTGCCCAACAATAGCACGAGAATCCAGAAGGAAATTTTTTTTTTGAATCAGTCTAATGTATATATGTGTGTATGTATGTATGTATTAGGGTGGCCCAAATTTCAGCTCTATTCTTTTCCCTTTTCCTCACCATCTAATTATTTTTTTTAATGAAAGAAAAAAATCGTCACGAAATCTGCGAGCGGTAAAAAAATATTTATAGGTCGCTCAAGCCTCCAAAACGTTCAAATTTTCATTAAAAAATCGATCTTTTTTTTCGTTCACTTCTCACCCATGAATTTTACGCTTTATAATTTTTAAATTAACCTCGCGAAAGCTCTAGCCGGCTAATGAATATTTAGTGGTCGCTCAAGAGTTTCGAAATATCCAATTGTCGCGATTTTTTTTGACTCGTCTCACTCATAAGTTTAACACTTGGTAAAATTTTCAAAACGACTTTTTTTCCTTTAAAAGCGGTTTTATTAAATTCACCTCACCCTCCTAAGATGATAAAACGGGGGACTTATTATTTTGTGTACGGACAAAAGCTTTGAAGAATTATTTTACGAGAACAACGATTATAATTCTTGGATTAGTAGGGGAAGGTAACTTTGAAAAATCTGTTTCTACAGAAAAACGAATAATTGTTTTGAAAATGTTAGAAAACGTCAAATTTATGAGTGAGATGAGTAAAAAAAATTGTCGAAAATTGGAATTTTCGAAACTCTCGAGCGACTAATAAATATTCATTCATCGGCTAGAGCTTTCGCGAGGTTGATTTTTAAATTATAAAGCGTTAGATCCATGGGTGAGAAGTGGAGGAAACAAAAATCGATTTTTTAATGAAAATTTGAATTTTTGATAGGCTTGAGCGAGCCCTAAATATTTTTTGGCCGCTTGCAGATTTCACGACCATTTTTTTGTTCTTTAAAGAAGATAAATGGATGGTGAGAAAAAGGAAAAAAAATTGAGCTCAAATTTGGGCCACCCTTATATATATATATACAGGGTGTCCCAGAACTCAACGTTAAGCCGACACGGGGTGACAGGATTGATTGTAACCATCATGAGAAAAATCAGAAAAAAATAAAGCAAAAAAAAATAAAGCAGGGCCTTTCAAAGTAGACAAATTTTGAAAATTTTAAATTCATAGTTTAACAAATAGTCTTAATCCTAGGAAACTTGGGACTGTTTGGGTTTGTTTGGGTTTGTTTCACAATAACCGAAAAATGGTTACAGTTTGACCAAATTTCTAGGTTTTTCTTAAATGCCCATAATTTTCCAAACTGCATGGGATAGATTTTTTTTCTGATTTTTCTCATGATGGTTACAATCAATTCTGTCACCCCGTGTCGGCTTAACGTTGAGTTCTGGGACACCCTGTGTATATATATATATATATATATATAGTTCTGTGACAAATGGATAATCCTGCAACTGTCGATAGGTCAGATCACGTCCTACTATATACTGGAATTTCAGTTTAGCCAAAGGCCCATGGTTTTTGAGATAAAAATAATCTGCTTTTGGTTTTTCGCATGCCATTTCTACAAATGACAACTTTTTTACCCGTTTTTTTAATACTCTCGGTTATTTGTTGTATCTACAAAAGTCTTCTTTTTAACCTTAAATGTTAAGTAAACTTTATGAAAAAAGTTCATATGCAAAATGTTCATACAAACCAATTCGAACATCTGACTTTGATGGCCTGCGGTGTAAAAAAATGTACTACACATATCGTGGCAATTATTTAAAAAGTTGCTCAGTCACTGTCGATTCATATCATTCGTAGAAATAGCACGTGAAAAACAAAAACGGATGATTTTTTTAAAAAAATAACATAAAGCCCAAAATCTTAAAAACCATAGAACTTTTACTAAACTGAAATTCCCACAGTAGGACATGTTCTGACCTATCGACAGTTGCAGGATTATTCGTTTATAACAGGACACCCTGTATATAGGGAACTATGAATATATTTGGAAAAAAAATGCGTAGGCACGAGGGAAACACCTTAGCAGCGGCCTCGAGTGCCCCCGCCCCAGCGCCGCTGCGGTTCGCGGTATGATCCGTTCGCGCCTGTACAATACAGCAGTCGCGCGGAATTCCGACCGGTAACTCCTGTCCCCGAGACTCGATTTGGCGCTCGACAGGATAGAAAGGCGTCTGGCGAGTAAAACAGCGAACTATCCGTATCTCGCTTGCTCGCGTTTACTTTTCCCGCTTGACGCTATTTTCTGCCACCCCCCCCCCCCCCCCCCCCCGGACGTTGCCCCACTATCGGTGCAGTCCTTGTGTGCTTGGCCCAACGTAACGCGTATTTCCATCAACGTAATTCCCTCCTCGTATCCGAATAGCGTTGCAGGCAAAGTGTAGGTATACGTGTGTTGGCTGGAGCGCGCACGTGGGACGCGGACGTTTGGAGTCTAGCCTCGGGAATGCCGGACAAGAGCTACGATCGATGCACGAGAGAAACGCACACAGGCAAACAGACACACATACGCACTTGATAAGAGAAGGGCGGGGGACGGGACGTCATCATGACCGTTTCTTCGTAGCCGGGAGATTTATTCATTCTTAATCTTTTTTTTTCCTGTTACGTGGCGATTCGAGTCTAGGAGAATTGCTGCCTTATCAATACGGACGTATGAATCATTTTGCCAGCGGGCTAACAGCATCTGCTTGTATCCGTTATTTGTGCATTTATTTTATTTATTCAGACGTTTATATTATAGACAATATTTGTACATGTTATTTGTATAGTAGTGAATCTATTAATTTATTTATCTATTTATTCGTACATTCACCGTCGTATTAATAAATTTATTTATAATTATCATATGATGCATATATTTATTTATTTATATGTCTATTAATTAATTTATTCATCTAGTCATCTATTCACCGTCATATTAAATTTGTTTTATTGTTGTCATATAGATTTGCATTTATTTGATTATTTATCGATAATTTATCGACTCCAACGATAGTAATTACGAGTTTACAACAAGGATAATAATAACAATAACGATGATAACATTAATAATATACTAATAATAATAATGACAATATATAGCGGGTGTCCTGTTATGAATGGATCCTGCAACTGTCGATAGGTCAGATCGTGCCCTACTATATGCTGGAATTTCAGTGTAGTAAAACTCCCGGGGTTTCGAGATGTGGGGCTTTATGTTATTGAAAAAAAAAAATCATCTGCTTTTGGTTTTTCGCATGGCATTTCTACAAATGATATGAATCAACAATAACTGATCAACTTTTTAAATGTTGAAATGTTTTTTTACACCGCAGGCGATCAAAGTCAGATGTTCGAATTGGTTTGTATGAAAGTTCTGCATAACATATTTTTTCATAAAGTTTCCTTAACATTCAAGGTTCAAAAGAAGACTCTTCTAGATAAAACAAATACCTAAGAGTATTTTTCTTATAACCGGGTCAAAAGAGTTATCATTTGTAGAAATTGCATGCGAAAAACCAAAAGCAGATGATTTTTAACTCGAAAACGGTGGGACTTTTACTAAACTGAAATTCCAGCATATAGTAGGACATTGTCTGACCTATCGACAATTGCAGGATTATCCATTCATAACAGGAATCCTGTATATATTATGATGGTGATGCTGATAATGATGATGATGAAGATGATGATGATAATGCTGTTAATGATGATGAAGCGGATGATGATGATGACGATTGTTTTTAGTGTTGTAGTTATTATCATTACTATTATCCTTGCCCGTATCATTATCACTCTTATCGTTGTTATTTTCATGATTACAATCGTTATAAATAAATATGAATGATCGTTTAAATTTATTTTTGTTGTCATGCCTATTATTATTATTATCTCTGTTGTTGTTGTTATAATTATTATGGTTTTTAATATTATTGCCGCTATCATTCTTGTTATCATTATATTTTATAATGAAAACTACAAAATATAATATCCCGAGATATATAAATATATAACTTGGGATATTATATTTTGTAAGTATATATATTAGGGTGATTCGTTTCAGGGTAACTTTTTTTACCCATCGTGCCCGAAAACCTTTAGTTGGTACCCAAAAACGAAGTTTCGTGAAAGGGGGGTGTTATCAAAAAATATTCAGAGGTCGCGAATCAAAATTGAAGGTTTCCCATTTGATAAACATTGAAAAAAATGTTTTTCTCATTATTAGTGTTACCATTCCGCGAATTTTGATATCGCGATATCTTCCAAGTGGGTTCTCATAGGAAATATGATACTTCACAATAAAGTTCATTGAGCCATGTCCGTAAATTCAACCGTTTCAGCGGTATCGGTATTTCAAGTGAATATTGTGCGAAAATATCTATTCAAACGGCTGTAACGCCTGAGCTATTAGATATATAGAAAAAAATTCAAATGAGATCTTTGTAGAGAAAGTAATTTTCTACAAAAAAGTTTAATAAGTCGAGTCCGTAAATTCAACGCTTTCTGAGCTATAGGTGGATGAAGTAAAATAAATAGATTTTTTTAAAACTATTTACACACACACACACACACACACACACACACACACACGCGCGCGCGCGCGCGCACACGCACACGCGCACGCACGCACACGCGCACGCACGCACACACACACACACACACACACACACACACACACACACACACACACACACACACACACACACACACACACACATATGTATATATATATATACATATTCCGGTTGGTCTTAAAATATTCTTGAAAGTTCACAATATGCAAAGAAAATATACAAAGAAAAGAAAAAACGATTTTTTTTAAGTTTCCAGAGAGGGATACCTCTTTAACGCAACCGCAGAACACGGTTTAGATCAATTGGTCGATAATTTGGTGATTTTTGTCTTTTTTTGCGAATGTTGAGATTTATTCAGTACATGTGTGTGTGTGTGTGTGTGTGTGTGTGTGTGTGTGTGTGTGTGTGTGTGTGTGTGTGTGTGTGTATACACACATATACATATTAGACTGATTCAAAAAAAAAATTTTTTTCTGGATTCTCGTGCTATTGTTGGGCACTGATAAAACAAAATTTCTCTAAAAAGATGGGCGCGGTCACTTAATTTTTAGAGGTGGCTATCTAGACTTTTTTGTATTTGAATTTTTTTTAACGAACGTATTGCATTTAAACATAGTCATGGCTTCGGATTACGGATAAAAATCACATCCAGCAGCTGTTTCTTAACAAAAATAAACTCTAACAATTTGAAAAGGGTGCAATATTCACAATTCAAATCCAGGTAGATCAATAATGGCGTCTATACTACTCTCGTTATTCATGTAGATTTATTTATCCGCATTAACATTTCGCACTTTTTACGAAAAATTAAATTATAAGCTTTTATTCATAAATCGTATATTTACATTTTCAAAATGCTACGCTTATATTATCTTCAAACTCATTTACATTTCTTCAAATATGATGAAAATTCAAATACAAAAAAGTCGAGATAGCCACCTCTAAAAATTGAGTGACCGCGCCCATCTTTTTAGAGAAATTTTGTTTTATCAGTGCCCAACAATAGCACGAGAATCCAGAAAATTTTTTTTTTTTTGAATCAGTCTAATGTATATGTATGCGAATCTTTTTTTGCGAATTTTGAGATTTATTGAGTACATGTGTGTACTCACACACATGTACATACACACACACACACATGTACTGAATAAATCTCAAAATTCGCAAAAAAAGACAAAAATCACCAAATTATCGACCAATTGATCTAAACCGTGTTCTGCGGTTGCGTTAAAGAGGTATCCCTCTCTGGAAACTTAAAAAAATCGTTTTTTCTTTTCTTTGCATATTTTCTTTGCATATCGTGAACTTTCAAGAATATTTTAAGACCAACCGGACCCTGAAATTCTAAAAATTGACGAAGTTACACCCATTTTAGTGGAACAGTGTGCGTCGGGGTTACCACAATCCGTCGAAGTTAGATCGCGATTATCTCGAAACTACATATCTCGACACGGCGGGATTGATATTTTGAGTAACATTCGCACTATTGACTTGAATTTGTACAGTTAGCACCCAAACAGTAGTTATTTTCGGTTCACGATCGCATTTTTTAATCGGATGAACCATTTGTTAATAACAATGACTCCAGCATGCTGTTTTTCAAGAGAAAAATTGAGGTTTTCTTTGGCGAAGCTGTCATTTTTCGTATTTTTCGAAATTTCGAAAAGTGGATCGTGAACCCATATCCAGTTGGATATATTTGAAGAAAACATTTTTTGTTTTCGTTTCAGATTACATTTGAGCCTGGTAGAGATCGCGCCGTTTCGGGCCTCGCCGCTGGAGGACTGCAACGCCATCTGCACCACCACGAACACTTTGAAAGATTTTCTTCCGAAAAAATTACATTGTAATCACAAACATGTGTACAACATGCTGGGAGACAATTAATTTATGCCAACCAATGTGTTGCTAGGAAAAGAAATCATCATTCTGACTAAAACAATATTTTTTAAATTCCGTACGCACTTCTCTAGGTATTCTAATGTAGATTGACGAGAATTTTTGTTTTGTGTTCTGGGTAAAAAATTGTGGATGTTAAATGTGACGCCGCGGAGCGCCTAAAAAAAACAAAAGATTCTAATTACATTTGTAATTTGTAATTAGAGAGAAAAAAATATTCTAATTATATTTGTAATTTGTAATTAGAAAGAAAAAAATATTCTAATTACATTTGTAATTTGTAATTAGAAAGAAGAAAATATTCTAATTACATTTGTAATTTGTAATTAAAATTTGTATGATTTCAAGTTACAATGCAATTAGTAATATATTTTTTTAAATTACAAATGACAAATGTAATTAGTAATGTTTTATCTTTTTAATTACAAATTATAGGTGTAATTAGTAATTTCAATGTAATTAATTACTCTAAGTAATTAGTGCTGCCCAACACTGCCCGTTATTGTGGCTAACCCCTTAACGAACGAAAAGAAAGAAAGCCAAAAAGAACATCATCACTGCCAGTTACGCTCCAACGAATTGACTATCGAGTGATTACACTCAGAGAGCAACGAATGAGCGCGAGGGATATCCTCGTGCGCTGATGAAATTCGCAACTCGACGAAGGCGGAATCGCCAACGCGAGGCGTGCAACCCCCGCGATTGGCGACGAAACGTGGAGGAAGGAAGAAACAGGCGCGCACACACACGATCATCATCGAGTTGGAATTTCGTTAGCGACCCCCAAGGTCAGAAACGGACTGAAAATAATCATTCGGGCGCGCTCGAAAAAAAAAAAAAAAAAAAAAAAAAAAACATTCGCGGATATTATTCAGCGCGTGAAGTTGCCCGCGCGTTCGCGGAACTTCCCACTTCGGTCTTACGGATCATCGCTCCTTCGTTGTTTTCGTTTTTTTTCCTTCTTCTTTTCTCCTTTCGCTTTTTGTCATATTATTTTTCTTCCATCGGATAAAGTGCCGAAATGAAATGGTAATAAAATAAAATAAATAGTGATAAAATTGTTGAGGTAGCATAAATAGTAATATAATAATATACTAATTATATATTAGGATGAAGTTCCGAAAAGGACATACCGCCGATTAATTTGGAATTTCGTATAGCCTCGTATTTTGACTCGCCGATCACGAATATGATAGTGAAAATAGCCGCAAATTTGATTTTCAAGGTCGAAACTCACAAAAACTGATTTGTTAAAAGTTTTTCTATTTTATTTTAATAAATGTTGATCTTTGAGGAAAATGTTTCCCACAAAAGTTGTAGCCGATAAGAAGATCGATCTTTTATGTTCTATACAGGTTTTGCCTAGAACCATTCTGATTCGAGAAAAATGGGATAATGCGCTAATAAGTACATTTTGCTAAACTCCATTAGTTTCGGTATTATCTACATACGCACTTTACCGCGGGAAGGTTGTAGTTTAGTCTTTGAAGTGCAGTTTAGTCTTTAAACCCAACCAAAGTCAAACAAAAAAAAGCAAAATATAAAACAAACAAAAAGTAAAATAAAATACAAAAAGAACACAAAATAAACATGCACATCGAAGACTAAACTCCAACCTTCCCGGTAAAGTGCGTGAGTAGATAATATCGAAACTAATGGAGTTTAGCAAAATGTACTTATTGGCGCATTATCCCATTTTTCTCGAAACGGAATGGTCATAGACAAAAACTGTATGGGACATAAAAGATCACTCCTTTCATAGACTACAACTTTTGTAAGTAACATTTCTCTCTAAGATCGACATTTCTCAAAATAAAATAGAAAAACTTTTTAAAAAATCAGTTTTTGTGAGTTTTGACCTTGAAAATAGAATTTGCGGATAGTTTCACTATCATATTCGTAATCAGCGAGTCAAAATACATGGGTACACGAAATTCCAAATTAATCGGCTTCTATCTTCGTTACCGTTATTTTTTTCTTCGCGAAACAATTTTGCATCGCACGTAGTTCGCGCGACAGTTCGATCGGCCACTCGCTCGATCGTATCTCGTACGTACCCTGGGCCATGTGTAAACACTGATCTTAGATATGTTCGGCGAAGAAATTCGACGCAACTCTGCTACTGTATGTGTGAGAGTCAGTGGGGGAGAGAGAGAGAGAGAGAGAGAGAGAGGGAGGGAGGGTGACCGAAGGGGTCGGGGGAGGGGGTATTAAGGGATAGAACGCACGCATTATTATATTCTATAATTATAATCATAAAATATAAAAATGATAATAACAATGACAATAACCACAAGGACAACAACAATAATAACAGTGACGAGAATAAAAACAAAAAAAACGATAATAATAATCTATTTATGATAATTATCGCAATAGCAATAACAACAACATAAACAATGCTTAATACTAATAGTAATCATAACAATAACGATGATAAACATAACAGCAACAATAATAACAGAAACGATAATAAAAAACCATAATTTTTCATTTCCATATATATATATATAAGGTATTCCACGTGAATCTGGTGGACTTTTTCCGTGACCCCCGCCAATTCGATTTATTTATTTTTATCTGATTCCATTGACTCTAAAAGACACGTTGAACTGTTTAACATTTTTCGAAACAACCCTTAGTAAAAAAAGCCCCGATTGATGAGAAATCTGAAAAAATCCCAAAAATGCGTGATTATATGTAAAAAATTTCTAGCTATCACCCGCAGCGGAATTATGATTTTTTCTGTGCTTTCTGAGTGATTAACGTAAAAAAAATTAGAAACATTCAAGAACCGCTTACTTCGGGCGGATACTTAAATATTTTTATACCCACAATGAATTTTTTGACAATTTTTCAATACCCATTTGATTATTTAAAAATGGTACAAAAAAATCATGATTTTTTCGGATTTTTTTAACGTTAATCGCTCAGAAAGCACAGAAAAAAGAATACTTCCACTGCAGGTGATAGTTTGAAAATGTTTACATATAATCACGCGTTTTTGGGATTTTTTTCCGATTTTTTACGGAGAATTTTTTTTTTATTAACAGTTGTTTCGAAAATGAGAAAAAAATCAGGGTGTCTTTTAGAGTCAATGAAATCAGATTTAAAAAAAAATGAATTGGCGGGGGTCAGGCAAAAATCCACCAGATTCACGTGGAATACCTCATATATATATATATCTACACATACAATAATAATAATAACGATATAAACGCCTATAAGAATTATCATCGTTGTTGTTATTGCTATTGCTACGTTATTTGTCATAATAATAATTATAATAATACCGCGAAGCTTCGCGAAATTTCTCGTTATCGAGAAATATCGATGTGCCACCGAGGACGATACAACAGATCGCGCACTCAATCATTATTTCGTAGCGAGTATAGCGCCCGATCGCGATAACCAATCGCGTATATTATAAAAGAGATTATGTTGCGCCAAAGTGCAGTTTTAATCGCAACGAATTCAGTATTAACGTTATTTTCACACACGCGCACACGCGCGTCTTTCATTTAATTGAAGAATGCAGAGGGTCTTCAGAGATAGCTGCTCCGTAAGAAGTAGATACGTATCGGCAAGTCTTGTCATCCGTATGGTCATATTATATAGCTCGGTTCGACGTTGCATTGGCATTACGTCCGAGCGCGCGTGCACTCACTCGCACGCATATATATATATATCATACAGGGTGTCCCTCTTATCTCTGCCACCCGAAATAACGCGGTAATTATCGACGTCAGAAAAAAATGTTCCAGACAAAAGTTGTACGGTGTGAAGGGGGGCATCAAGTGCGACCAAGTTTTTTTTATTTCGGTGGAGGCGCATAAAAAACATTCGGGGGTCAAAGTCGTTCGAGGTAATTCAAGGTCAACTATTAAAATGCAATACGAGTCTAAATATCTCGGATCACTACCAAATATTTAGTAATGATCCGAGATATTTAGATTTGTATTACATTTGTATTTCATTTTAATAAGTGACCTTGAATGACCTGTAACGAAATCTAAATAGGCGACCTTTAATGACCTTGAACGACTTTGACCCCTAATGTTCTTTTTTATGCGGCTTGAGGTGCTCCACAAGATGGTGAAAAAAAATGTGCCATTCCATTTAACAAAGTGGAGGTGACCTTCACTGTGCGTCAGCGCCTCTACCTAAATGAAAAACAAAGGTCGCATTTGATGGCCCCCTTCACACCGTACAACTTTTGTCGGGAACATTTTTTTGTCACGTCGATAATTACCGAGTTATTTCGAGTGGCAGAGATAAGAAGGACACCCTGTATGTATAAATGTATATGTGTGTGTGTGTGTGTATATGTACATATATCATCCACGATAGCAGAGCGCGATGCGAGTGTATGTCTACCTACTCTAGGTCGTAACGTTCCGCTGAGAATGGGATAGGAAATAGCGCACCGAATAGGCACTAGAGACTGCACCGATTCCCAATATAACTGTGTGTATGCGTTTATATATATATATATATATATATATATATATATATATATATTCTATCCTCCCGTTTTACTGCATATTGAAGCCATAACCCCCGTTTATGCGGGCCCTTTTAGTATGGAATCTTTAGGTGAGGAAGAGATAGCAATAGAGAAGCGTTGCTCTCGAGATATAATTTTCCTGGAGTCTGCTGCTGGGATCTCCTCCTCGAAGCATTTTCCAGCAGTTTCCGGAGATAATTGCACTCTGTTGTTAAATTGAGATACACCCTTTAGGGGCGGCGAGAGATGTGTGTGTGTGTGTGTGTGTGTGTGTGTGTGTGTGTGTGTGTGTGTGTGTGTGTAAGAGTCACTGGGAATAAGACCCTCGAAAACTTTACGTTACAAAGTTTCAAGACGTCATTCAGAAACCGTTTAAAAAACTGGCCTGCGGTCAAATGGGAAAAATTCGGCAAGTATTATCCAGTAAAAAATAATCACTTTCGGCAATGCCGCGCTCACGGCCCCGTGAATTTGGGGCTTACAGTATTTGGGAGAAAGAAAAAGAACTGCGGCGACCGAAATTTAGATATGTCGTTGAAGTTTGCATCGTTGGAATGCAACGAAAATTAATTATTTTCGATCGCTCAATTATTCGGGCCAATTTAGGCACCGAAAATCGCCCAAACGTTCTGATGTATCCTAATTGGGAACCTGTGACGTTTATTTGCGAAGTAATAAACTCGATAATAACAAAAATAAAGAAATGAAAAATGGAGAAAAAAGATCGTTGCGTTCGAAGGAGGCAAATTTGAACGTCATATTTAGATGTGGATATAGCGTCAAATTTCGTTTTGGAATTTTTTCTTTGGAATTAATATTTCGATGAATTTTCGAGTGTCCGATTTTAGCGGCCCGTCGGGACATCATTTCTATAAGATTATCTTTATTCTAAAATGATTATTATAAGATTATTATTATTATGAGATGACGAGGTTGTTCGAGGGTCGAAGTAAAAAAAAACGCAAAACTGCGCGTATTTTTTATCGATGCGACCAATTTGGTTTTTGTCAGCTAAAAATACCATTCGCCGAGCACGCAGCAAGATTAAACGTACATATAGTACGAGTATTTTTATTATACTTTTTGCGCACGATGCGCGGTACGTATGGGAAGGGGGTGACACGAGGTTGGACGTAGAAAAAAAGGTCACGCCGATAGGAGCCGGAGGGTCAATCGTACAGGGGACTCTGTTCGGATCGTATCGCGTTATGTTGATCCCGCGCGTGCTTAAAACGAATCTAAAGTATGTCTACATATATATTTATGTGTGTGTGTGTGTGTGTGGAGACATACCGCACGGACGACTCATTGTTTACGTTGGTTGGCTCTCTTAGCGGACGATCATCAGAATATGCGGGTGTACGTCATCAGCAGCGGGATATCCCTCGGAGGTTTATTCATCGCGATATTGAGACACGTTGTCGTATGCACACACGCAGCGCGTTCGCGGCAGCGAGGCATCTCGCGCGTTTCGAATTTACGATAAATTTACGTCGCGTTAGCCTCGCGCTCGAACGGGAGCGAAGAAAAAGGTGAGCATGCTTGTCGATCAGCGGTAAATCATCGACTGCCTGGCAGCGTAGACGCCGGTGGTCCGAGAGCCGCACGTGGCGCCATCAAACGGCGCTCAGTCGCAACAACGCACACTACGCTCGTATAGAATCTGCCGTTCGGGCACGGTAATACAGGTCGTGAAACGACGGAAGTGGGGGGAGGGTTCGCTTAACGTCACTTATTGCTTCAATTTTTGACCGCCTGGTGCGTATAGGAAAGGGGGTCTCCTGTGCGAAAGAGACAGCGATATCGTGTTCGAAAAGGACAGCAATATCGCGTACGAAATAGACAGCGATCTTGAAGATTCGAAAATGTCTTGTCAATAGAGACAGCAGTCTTAAGGGGAGATATACACCTAGACGGTCGAGGTCGATGATTTAGAAGCTATGAACATTCCGTCGACCGTAGAAGACCTACACTATGGGCCTGGTATCGATGATTCCATGTAAGTTGACAAATTTCATGATTTATTCATTTCCAAATTTTCAAACGCGTTTTTCTCAAAAACACGTTTTTTAAATCGGTACCCAAAATTTCTCGAAAATCAATGAACCGATTCAATGAAGTCTCTGTGCAAGAACTTGCACAGTAGCTTTCCCACTTTTCAAAGCAAAGTTTGCAAAAAAATTGTTTTGGTTTTTATAAATATTGAAAGTACATATATTGAAAAATATGTCGGCAACATTTTTATTCACAAGTCCGAAAATTGATGGATTTACAGTGACTTTAGTGAGAACAGGTCCCGTGACCGGTTACAATACATGAAGTTCTTGCTTTTATTATTTTTTGGAATATAATGAAGATGAAGAATCGTCATATCGCCTGCGACTAGATACGTTAATGTTAGTATCAATATTCTAGAAAAAAAACATAACTTTATATGAAGAAAAACGGAACGAAAATTTTGAACGCGTTTTTCTTGAAACTACTTTTTTCGACCTTGTCCCAGCGAATACTCAAAAACTTATGAACCCATTTTCTATTTTTTAAACATTTTCGTCATTGCTGTGACCAGGGTTGTACGCAGCCGATTTAAAAAAAAATTTATAATGACTATTTTGAAAGACTGCTTGACTACAACAAAGGGCCTTGAAAATAGAAAAAATGTCCAAACTGTCGGGATCTTGTAAAAAAAAATACCAAAATAAAAAAACGACTACGCACGACAACAGCTACATTTGTATAGATATCGATAAATTGTTGACTTCTTATTTACGGATAACCTTTCATAAAGATATTGACGGGGTAAGGAAAATAATTTTTTTTTTCGTCGTAAAATCAAGGCAAATATCTCAGTTAATTTTAAAGATTTTTTACAAAAATTGGTATAAAGCTAGACGCATATACACTTCATAAAATAAGTATAAACCGGATCCTTTCATAATGAGTTGTACATATGAAAAGAAATTGTAATTATTGTCGATAAAGGCAGCCGTTACAGAACGAAATAGAGGTGGGGGTTCAGACCAGGCGTTACGATCCAGTTACAGGGGGGGGGGTGAAAACTGAAAAATTTGGCGTTACGTAATTTGTGTACTTACGCCCCCTACGCAGATAACAGGCCGTATCTTATAATATAGTACAAATCACTATAAGCATCGTCGCAAATCATAAGCAACATTTTTAATCAACGTATATATATTTCAATTCACTATTAGAATCTTGGGGAAGTAAATATTTTATAGTATCAGGGAATATCCATTTGATGAAAACCCACTACATTGTAAAGTATTAAAGAATAAACGTATGTTTATAAGATTGGCGATTGCGGTTAACATATGTGCATAATTCGTGCAACTGCTAAAATTTGAAAAAGTAGTATTAGAACGAGATCGGTGAAGAAGAACATAATGAAATTGAAATATCACTGCTTCGTATTCCGTTAGATCCTTCAGTAGCCAATTACAGCCCTCTGTCCTCTCTCTAAAGGTAGATGATTTTTTGATCGGCGTAATTGAGGAATTAACTACCAAACGTTTTAATAAAGCTACCAATCACTACCAAACGATTATTTTCTGTTTGAGACTTATCAGAACGAGAGCGGTGAAGAAAAACCTAAAAAAATTGAAATATCACCGCTCCGTATTCCGTTAGATCCTTCAGCATCCAATGACTGCCCTATATCGCCTGCGTCTAAGGGTAGATGATTCTTCGATCAGCGTAACTGAGGAATTAACTACCAAACGTTTTAATCAAGCTACCAATTACTACAAAAAGACTATCTTCTGTATAAAAATTATTATAACGAGATCGGTGAAGAAAAACATAAAGAAATTAAAATATCACTCCTCCGTATTCCGTTAGCTCTTTAGTAGCTAATTACAGCCCTCTATCGCCTGTGTCTACGGGTTGATGGTTTTTCTATCCAATTAACTATCTTGATCTATCTAATCTATAATTATTCCATAGATTAGATAGATAATTATACACATTTTTCGTAGTATCCAAATAAATCAGCATTTCAAGTGCCGTGTAGTCGAAGGGTACATCATTCATTTGATTCGTACTCCACTTGAATCTGTTTTTCATTTGCACAATAAATCGTGACAATTTATGTTTTGTTAACCCGACAGTTGAGATGTTGAGATGACGCCAGGCTCGCCACAGCGGATATTCTGATCGCAACGTACCTAGTGGCGAGTAGTGAACTACCAACACTCTTCAATAAGCTACCTACCCCTTCCACTGGAGTTTACAGACCCGAATGTAATGGCCTCTGCACACTGCGCGCGATTATCATCGCGCGCAGTATGCAGAGTATGCACAAGACGTGTATGCACAAGACGTGGCAATGACTATCCGAGGGGTACATAGCTGTACTTAGGTAGTGTTGGCTAGGTCACGGCGAGATACCTACTTGAGAATTTTTAATTCTGTCAATCGCCACCAATTTTACAAGCGTCAAGTCAGGGCTCCCCACGAAGAGTTCTGATGTTTGTAGATATGCATTGTATAAATTTAATGCGCAGAAAATCATCAAATACGACATGGAGGCTAGATATAGGAGCTTAAACTCTGCATTTTAAGTGATGCCCGAAAATGAAGGCAACAGGGATGGCGCTACGATCGCGCGAAGGGTTGCGGTGCTAGCTTCACTCGACAACAGACCGAACCCGAATTTGACGTTACTTTGGAACTTTGTTTGGGTATTTTTCACGTGAAAAAGAAATCTATTTTTAGAGCGAAAAAAGTGAACCTTTTTGTAATACTTGAATATAAATATAATAATACTTTTGAGTCATCATGTTTGTGTGTGTCCGTGTGTGTGGTTGTGTGTATGTAGTTTTCAAATAAGTTTTAAATATATATAAGTTGTAGAAAACAACCCTATGAAATTTTTTAATTCTAGCCCTAGCAATTTTGGCAACTGCAAAGTGAACCGAAAATATCAACGGTTGAATTTGGACAGCTTTACAACTATAAAGTCGACCGTAAAAAATCCTAATGGTTGATTCAACGGTTGTTTAACCGCGGCCTTTTTGTTTTCGCCGGATGGTTGTCTCACTCCATCGCACAATCTGCTGCGGATATTCTCTGCCAAACGAAACGCGGTGTTTGATTACTCAATTCTCCGCGAATCATCAATTTAATTATCAAGACAGTATAATTTCCCAGGTAGCAATTTCAAAATAGTTATCTATTATTTGTCCAAATGGGTACCAAATGTCCGCTTGGAAGTTACCTATAAGTTATCATGTGTCCAACAGTTATCTTTTTGGATGGTTGTTGACTTTAAGATAACTTCCGGGCGGACATTTGGCACCCTTTTAGCCGACTTTTGGACAACTTTTTGAAAATTGCTACCTGGGTTGATTAATCATTAAATATATTGCGTTGAGTCAACCATCCAATCAACCGTCGAGTGAACCATCCAATCAACTGCCGAGTCCAACCATCCAGTCAACCGTCTAGTCAACCATCCACAGAAGACGCAGGATGGTTGACTTTCAAAGATGAACAGTTGAGAAGCTGTCCAAATTCAACCGTTGAATTTTTACGTTGACTCAACTGTCTTTTACAACCGGTTGACCAAAATGACAGGGAGAGCCTCTGAAAGTTGGTAGAAAAATTAAATTTGCAAAAATATATACGGACTTAATTTTATATTTGAAAGTTTTTCGGCTCATGTGTCAAAGTACTATTTTAGTACATGAGGCGCACTATTATACTATTTAAAGAAAAAAAACGAACGGGAGTAGACTAAATATTTCAGTTGTATTCGCGAAATGTTCTAAAAAATTCAGTATCTTACAAAAAAAATCGCAAACCCAAAAATAACTTCTAAACCACTGAAAATCGTATAATATACATGGGGGTTCAATCGATAGGTATTGAGGTCCCCTATCGTTATCCTTCGTTTGCTACACTCTGTACATTGCTGGGCTCCATGAACAGTAACGTCCAACCGCATTCGGTCTGTTGTCGAGTGAAGCTATCACCGCAAACCGTCGCGCGATTGCAGCGCCATCCCTTTTGCCGTCAGTTTTGGGCACGCTTTTTTTCGTTTCCCTATGGGAGTTTAGCCTCCTGTACCTAGCCTCCATGAAATACGACATTCCCACCCAGCCCGTAAACCATTCAAATCGTTTGGTACATTATTTCCCGAAGCAGTTGAGTTTTTTGTCGCCTAATTGGACTTTGATTACAATTTTTTTGACCTGTCGCTCTTTTCATCCGCCAGACGTGCAATAAACGTGCATTAGAAGGCAAAATACTCATCAGTTTTAGGCGTACGTGTTAGGAAGTCTGATATGTATTACATTTTAGATGAGTCCAGTGATTCCAGGACTCACTGGAATCACTGGACGTACGAAGTCGTACGTTGTCGGGTCGTCGCGAATGCCCCGATTGTTGAACGCCGCTCGCACGTGTGTGAATCATAGCTCTGGTACGTTCGCCTAAAAAGATGGGATCTCCAAGCTCGATATTTCTTCAGTGCAATTCGATGTATTCGCTACAGTTTTTTTGGATTCCGTCGTTCGGCAAGGTGATTGATGTTGACGGCGGTTGATTTTTGGTCGTCGTCCAGACGACTTGGATGCTGAAGCGTCTGTATTGAGGACATTGTGACATATTTTTATTAGCGGCACGTCGTACGATAAGGTTACCGAAGCAGTACATTGTAATTGCACGAAATTACGTTGAGCTCACCAAATTTTTGCGTTTGACACTCCAAATAAATTAGCAGATAGTCAAGTTTGCTCAGTAGAATAAAATTTTGTGTATTTACATATTCAGATATTTACATAAGTACAGGTTTGATTACATGAGTCTTTACGCTCACGTGTTTATTTATCAGGAAGCCGCGTAGACCAGGAACTGGATAAGATTGGCCTCTGCATCTGCAAAATCTGGATAGGAACATGGATTTTGAAACCATTCGGTACAGCGTCTATGCGTGACATTCTGCTTCCGCCCTCGGCCCTGCTGGTTTACGGTCTTCGAGTTACACTGCTCCATCAATGTTATCGGAATCTGCGGTGAGACCGCCACGGTTTGTCATCATACTTATATTTAAAGACTGCATGAGCTTGGAATCTATAGTTTCATAGCCTACGGTCTTAACTTTACAATGGAGATTTTGTAAAAATTCCACAAATTTACAGGGTTATGACGGTTTAACAACAGCTCAGATCGCGCACTGCGCTGTAGCTAATATACAGAAACTAATTATACAATCTCTAGTGGGAAAATTTTTGCACTAGCTCACTATACTGAATGAAAGCCAATTTTTCTCGGCCCGTTTATTTAGTTACTTGTAGCTAGTGCTACATTACAGATAGGCGTGCAAAGCTTATGAGAATTCACCGAATATGAAACAAACTTTTTCTGAACGCAAAAGTTCGATGAATTTAAAAAAGAGCCACCACCGAAACATTGGGCATCATAGTCCAAATCGATTGACAATTGAGCTCAATTTTTGCGCAAAGTGCCTTGACACGGGGCATGAAAGGATAACTATATAGCGCGGGAATCGCGATCGAAAGTACATGTTTGTTAATTTTCCAAACTCGTATTCTATACGCTAAAGCATATTCTTACATTTAATAGTTTAAATGATGATTGCAATGTATTTACAACAAAAAAGGTCTTATTAATTTCTTTGCTAACTCAATTGGTAATGAAGATGTAAACAATAAACCGAGATGTAAACATGTCGTTGTCTGTAACGCGACGTTCCATGTCCCTCTGTCGTTAAAACTAGCGTTGCTTATAAGTCCAATACTAACAGAGTTTGCAAAACATTTAATGAGACCTTTTTTGCATGAAATTCATAAAGGAACATTCGTCATTCGAAACTTTTTCCTCTAAAATGCATGGTTTCGTCACAATTGTTATTTAAACAACTAATTTGCTCACAAAAAAAGGAAAATCGTTTAGAAAAAAAATTAATTTCATATTGTATTCTCCATGCCCAAAAACATAGAAGAATAACAAAGATATTAAACAGATCTCTAAATTTAAACGGAAAATGTAGATTTTACCGTCCTACTGTCTTTTTCGTTTATCTCGATACTATGCTTCATTATGAAAAGGTATAAGTTGTATCCCAA
Organism: Ophion obscuratus; assembly: GCA_964007375.1. NCBI lineage: Eukaryota > Metazoa > Arthropoda > Insecta > Hymenoptera > Ichneumonidae > Ophion > Ophion obscuratus. The sequence goes on from OZ023319.1 coordinate 2,587,385, forward strand.
AATCTATTCGTCTGATGCACTTCAAATCTCGAATGAGCATAGTTTAGAACATTTCCTATCATATGACCACATTACTTTTTGATAAGTAGTTTTTCTTAATAACAAATCATTAAAGTCGTTTTCGTCCAATCCAACCTTTTTTTCAGCTTGCCATTATCATAGTTTTCAATTTTTTTTTTAAAGCGGCCGTTTGGACAAAAGTTTCATTATTCTACTAAAAGTATATTTTCTGAGTTTTCATTTCAGATCACCCTAGTTGCCAAAACCACCTATACTGAGTGGTCACGCAACAACGGCGGCACGTTGGTTAAGTAATTATTACTTCATTGTTTATACATTTTTTTTCAATAAAAAATACTCGACTTCGACAACACTATCTAATAATTGGGTGTAAAATTGCGATCTTGTCATGTCAATATTCTCATCAGAAAAAGATATTGAGAATTGACAAGATTTTTTGGGCTCCGAGCTTATGCTGACCCCTCGTATGTTTATGGGCCCATATGCGTTGAAACTTTTGAGCGTATACTTGTGTTCAAATATTCGCGCCTCGATAGTGCCGGGTTATATTAGGTGTACAAATAAGTTTTAGGAAAGTTTTCAAAAAATTCAAGATTTATTAAAAAAGAAGTAAAACACAGTTATTCATCGAAGTAATCTCCATCGCACTGAATGACCTTCAGCCATCTCTCAGGTAACTCGCGGATGCCTTTCGCAAAGAAACTTTCGTCTTGCGAGGTGAGAAATTTAGCGACCCATTTTTCCACTTCTTCAAATGTTTTGAATCGCACGTCAGACAAATCGTTCTGCATTTTCCGGAATAAATGATAATCGGATGGAGCTAAGTCTGGTGAATACGCTGGGTGTGGTACAGCTTCCCATCCAAGCGCTAGTAACGTATCCTTGACCGGTTTGCCCACATGAGGCCGCGCGTTGTCATGGAGCAGTTTTACTGGATGTTTTCCTTTACCAGAAAATGGACGTTTCTTCTCAATTTCTTGATTCACTTGCATCAATTGATGACAATAGCGATCGGTAGTAACTGTTTGACCAGGTTTGAGAAGTTCATAATACAGTACGCTTTTCATATCCCACCATATGCACAGCATGACTTTGTTACAATGAACATTGCGCTTTGGCGTGGATGTTGTCGGCTCGCTGGGGTCAACCCAATGATATTTGCGTTTCGGATTATCAAAATAAATCCACTTTTCATCGCCGGTCATAATTTTCCACAAGAAAGACTTTCTATGTTGCTTGTTGTAAAGACTCACACAAATGTTAAGACGGCTGTTTTTATTTTCTTGAGTCAGAAAGTGTGGTACCCACTTTGTTCCTTTTCGAATCTTACCCATTGCTTTTAAACGATAAGAAACAGTTTGTTGAGTTACTCCAAGCTGTTCCGAAAGTTGTTTCTCCGTCTGACAAGAGTTTTCATCCAGCAACGCTTGCAGTTCCTGATCGTCCACCTTTACAGAAGGCCCCGTGCGTTCACGGTCAATAACGTCGAAATCACTTTCTTTGAATCGCTTATACCAATACTCACATGTACTTTTAGATACAATGTTGTCTCCAAGAACAGAACATATCGATTCACACGCTTTCCTAACACTTTTTCCTTGATGGAAGTCATAGCGAATGCAGTGTCTAATAAATAGCTTATCGGTCTGCATGTTTAATTTACAGAATTTATAGGTTATGTTTATGACTCCTTTACGTTTCGATACTACATATCAAGCGCCATCTATGATAAGTGAGCAGAACCTTTGAATTAATGTAGAATAGCTGTTATGATACAAAATCGAAGTGTCCTAAAACTTATTTGTACACCTAATATTTTCGGCCCCTCGCCTAGGTTGCGATCCGAATTGTGCTTACAGCGTTCATACTGTCCTTACAGGAGACTTTGTCCTTGGAGCGCCATATTTCAGGTGTTTACATTTTTTTTTTTTTAAAGGAAACGAGTAAATTTTTTGAGTGCGGTTTTTTTCTTGCGTTTATTCATGATATACAGAACGGTAAAAAAAAATGTTTGTTTGAAAAAAAAAACAAAATGGCGGCCGTTGCAGCTCCGCGAAAACAGGTCTTCAAATCGCGGGAGGTAAACGGCTGACATCACTGCCCCCCCTTTGTTGATGTGAAACACAAATTCAAAGCATATTATCAATCTGTGACCCTTTGGTCATGAAATGACGGATGGGTTTTTCATTTAGTACAAATTTCGGAAAATGGCGGCAATTAAAAAAAAATCGATTTTTCGCGTTTTTTTTCGCATAAAAAGATAAATAATAGATGCAAAAATGTATCTATCGAAAAAACGATCCGTCATTCCGTGAAGACATATTTTCTGAGTATGCTCTCCAAATTTCAGGTCGATATGTTAATTACAGCGGTCAGGAGAATGTCAGCCATCTTTTAAAAACGTGTTTTCGAGAAAAACGCGTTTAAAGTTTTGTAATGTGTTTACAGATATGTGTTTATAATTACCGCTAATCGGCAATGCCTGGTCCATAGAGGCATCCCTCCTCTTCTTCTAGCTGCTCATGTTGAGCCGCTAAAATCTCCCGCTGGGCACAACGGACAAAGTCTCCCTTACGGTTGATCTGATTGGTCCGATTGCAGTGGGTATTTCGCTGTGAGCGCTTATAGCGCAATTAGGATAGGTTTCGCAACCTACATTGATGGTCCCATTCCCCTAATGAATATACCGTAAATCAGTGCTACTTAGTGTGTACAATCCTAGTCCCGAATTCGAATTCGCGAATGATCTTTCGTCTGCGCCTACCCTCTGTTGCTTATAGACGTACGCGTCATCACAAGATACTGATTATAATTACAATATGTTGTACTAAAGGGGAGGAATACATGTAGACGACGAAAAAGACGCCAATTTTGATCATTTTTCTGGAAAGGAACGAAACGTTTTACATTGATGAATCTGTAGGTACAAATTATTGCATAATTCAACTGTTCAAGTAAATGATCTCATTGAGAAATATTCCAAAATGGCGACTTTATGGCGTGGTCTTCCAGAAAGGTTTTGGCGGCAGTGGTCCGTTTGTGCGAAATCGAAGGACTTCAATATTAATCTTGAAAATATGAGCCAAGAATTTTTCGTATTTTAACATCCAAATGCTGAACTTTTACAGAACTAACAATTAAAAAGGTGAAAATTTAAAAACCCGACAACAGAAAAGAAAATTCAACGCACCTATTGAAATGGTATCTTGTATCAGTGAAAATGGATACAAAATTCTCGTTCTTTTTTTCAATAAAAAAGTGATTTTCATATATAAGTAGGTAGTCATTTGGGTCGAGTGTGCGCACTTTGCAATTTACATGGTCATCAGCCTTAAAAGATAAGGGTTAGAAAAATAAAACCACAATAGTCAGATAGGGCATTTATTCAACTGATAATTGAATTAAGAAACTACAGCAAACCTTCACATTAATAAACAATGTGAGAATATCGAATGTGAGCGCATTTTTAATTGCGAGTATAAATGCTCTGACAAATAAAAGTCGAACGAAGTAAGCAAATTATCCGAACAAAACTTGTAAATTTTTTTAATAGGTCAATTTTCTTCGGAAAAACAATCATTATGTAGAGTTTTCCCATAATTCTTTGGAAAAGCGCTAAACATTTATTTGAGTTTATCCAAAGAACAATGATATAAATACAAACTATGCGAGACTAGATTTGCAGGTAATTAGAGATCAACGAGATTTTTGCATGTGTCGAGACGGTTTTCGATCTTGTTGGCTGCAGCTTACTCATAAGCCTGGCGTTTCAAATCGGTTATAGTCAGCCCAAAGTATCCGTCGTTTCCACGAAGAAGACTCGCTGCCACCGATAGCACTCGCAGCAGCTCTCTTGTTCCACGTGCTATCAGCTCAAGTTCAGGTTTTTTCCCGATATACTTTTGCGGCATTATGATAGAGTGCTGATACCGAATAAACGTAATCAATAAACAATCATCAATTAAGTTTTTATAGGGCAAATTGATCGTCTCTTCACGAAAGATAACCGCGGGTAAGTGTACGCCCGCGCACATTTACCCCAGCGAGGCAAAATGCATAGGATGCTCATATTGTTACCACCACCGATTATAAGCTCAAAGTTTTTGCTAATCAATGAGCTTAAATTAATTCCTAACATGAATACAATTAACTCACCTCAATTGCAACCCGGGCTTAGGAGTGACTCTTCGTAGTGACTCTTCGCAGTGACAGAAAAAACTATTTTGGGATAGTCGATTTTGGTTTTTTAATTAAAAAAAAAAAAAAAAATACAAACGCCGCGCAGAGCGGCTATTTTGTTTGTCCAAATTAATCCCCCACTCAGGTGCGTGTAACTTGCTCGAGCAAACTCCTCACCCCGTTCGGAGATAAAGTAGGTGCGCACACTTATCCACTGCGCTCGGTTACCCCGAATGACTATAGGTTCAAGATAATATTGTTATTGAGTTGTGTGTACAATTTTAGCACGATCGGTCAACTCGTTTTAAAGTTGTTCGCCAAAAACTTAAAAAATGACGTTTTGCGAAAAACGTCCCGAGTAAAAATGAATATATATAATCATATATAATTGTATACAAAAATTGGCCCGATAGAATTGTATACAATTGTATATGATCAATTAATATACAATTATATATGATTATATATATATATATATATATATATATATATATATATAATCATATATAATTGTATATTGTATATTGTATATTGTATTATATATATATATATATATATATATATATATATATATATATATATATATATATATATATATATATATATATATATATACAGGGTGCGCCAGAGAAACTTACTTATTTGAAAGGTCAATAAAAACAAAAGTACTTCAATTATTGTTTTAATTTTTTTTTATTTGAGAATACAATATCCCAATTTTTTTTTCATGCAGTCTTGAAAATGACCGGATAAATGGCAACCCCCATTGCGCATACACTGATGAAGTCGATTTTTGAAATTCGTATCCACTCTTTGCAGCATATCAATCGGTATGTTGGCAACGGCGTCGCGAATGTTGTTCTTGAGGTGTGCTATGGTCCGTGGTCGATCGACATAAACCAGAGAGCTTCACCAGAAGCCACTTAATTGTGAGCGAGTTACTGTCTGGTGTGCGATGTCGGTAATGGGAATAATTGGTCCTTATTTTTTTGAAGAAAACGAACGCGCAGTTACCGTGAATGGAGCTCGTTACAGGAACATGATCGAGGAATTTTTTCTTCCAAGACTCGAAGAAATGAACGTTAGGAACGTGTGGTTTCAGCAAGATGGAGCCACAGCACACACAGCACGAGACTCAATGAATTTGTTGCGACAACATTTCCCCGACCGCCTCATCTCTCTCAGAGGCGATCTCCAATGGCCGGCACGCTCTCCAGATTTGACTCCATGCGATTTCTTTTTATGGGGTTATTTGAAATCTCTGGTTTATGTCGATCGACCACGGACCATAGCACACCTCAAGAACAACATTCGCGACGCCATTGCCAACATACCGATTGATATGCTGCAAAGAGTGGATACGAATTTCAAAAATCGACTTCATCAGTGTATGCGCAATGGGGGTCGCCATTTATCCGATGTCATTTTCAAGACTGCATGAAAAAAAAAATTTGGATATTGTATTCTCAAATAAAAAAAAATTTAAAACAATAATTGAAGTACTTTTGTTTTTATTGACCTTTCAAATAAGTAAGTTTCTCTGGCGCACCCTGTATATATATATATAATCATATACAATTGTATACAATTCTATCGGGCCAATTTTTGTATACAATTATATATGATTATATATATTCATTTTTACTCGGGGTGTTTAAAGTTTCGAAATACGAAAACTCAATGATTTTTGTGACTTACCGGATAATCAGCGATTCCGAGGCTATACAATAGTCCTTCAGCTTCTTTATGAAGCTTTACTCCTGCAGCTGCTCTTTTCCGGCCTTACGAGCTTCTATCATTGATAATGAGCTGCGCTACTCTTGTCGGGTGACTTGGTGCTGATCTATATCGGCAGCATGCATTTTGGTTTGCTAGGAGGGTTGAAACAATTTTCACATTTCACCTCATATTTCGCAATCGAAACGAGAGATTCGGGTATAACTAAACGCGTTTTGTAGTTTTTTAAATGGACTTATTCATTTTGTACTAAAAATGACTCCGGGAATTATGTAACCTGTAAAAAAAATCGTTTAAGCACAATAACTCGTTTTGATTTAACTCTCCTCATATCGAGGAAATTTGGAACTGCTATCGAGGTGAGTTGAAACACTTTGGAATTAGTACAAAGCATGGATGTAAATGATATCAAAACACATTGTAAATCAAAAACTTTATTAAAAATTAAGGTAATTAGGCAGTTTGAGGACTTTTCCGAAAAACAAGATGTTTTTTCGCCATGATGATGGGACTGAGATTTCCCATCAATTTCATTGGTTATGAGATTTTGAAGTTTGCGGAAGCGAGGGACGAAATAGCGCAATTACGGACCTTCCAAGGCCTATATTGGGAGTGAGGAGTGGGGGGGATTTGTAAACAAAAACCTTCGTGAATACAATGCCGAAGAGATATCGGAGCGGTCACTTCCCCCTCCTCCCCTGCCCCTGTTGGTAGTTTGTCAAAATACATGATTTCAAAGACGTGACTGAAAATCGGCGAAAACTCTGTGTGTGTGCGTGTGCGTTTTTGCTTCTTGGGGTGTTTCGTTTGTGCTTGTTTGAATCTGTTGGTAAGTCTTTTTCAAGACTTCCATCTTTTTCAAGACTTTCATCGGTCCTTAAGGCCCCAAAAATTATCAACGTAGTGCGATTGTTCGCACACTCATACACACACACACGCACGCGCGAAAACACGACAGTCGTGAAGACTCCCATCGTCTTTACTTTCCACGTTATCGTTATGCTTGATCTTTCGTCCCTCTTCAGCGGCGCGCTCATATATTTCTCGACTTGCTATGCCTCTATCCATTTTTCTAATATATTTATTCGGCACCTGATATAAAACCAATACAAGCCTTGCAAACCACACCACAAAATATAAGCGTGTCAAAACATTACTTCAACCGAGGTAAGTTGAAACACCCTCCTAGGTGTAGAAAATCCGATTCGGAACTCACTACCGATAAAGACCGACTGCAAAACGACAAATTCAATATGACAAATCGAATGCTAAGTTAGTAAACTTCAAAAAAATGCATATCACATAACATCAAATATATAAACTAGGTAACTAAAGCTTAATGAAAAATACGACAAATACTTATTTTTGCCAATTTTTTCGGCGCGAGTGTCAATGTGACGCAACTTAACTTGCACGGGCACCGGAGTGAACTGACAAGTGGCGTGTGTCGTAGGAATGAAAGAATGACATTGTTGCCAGCTCGCTAACAATCACATTTACCGAGACATTGACATTGTTTCAACTCGCCTCTGTTTCAATCCTCCTCGGTCGCCCCTACTCAATGTGCGTAAAATCGAATCATATTCTTCATTAAACATTCCAGCGGCTAAATATGCGGAAATGTTGACAATGCTAAGCCCAGAATTCAGATGTTTTGCAGCAAAGCGGCCAGATGGTCAAAAACCGTTAAAAAGTCAATAAATTGATATCCGTGTAACGGATTACAAGAAGCATCCTCACTGTGAGAACTAGAAAGCTCCCGAGTAGAAATATTGCCAGGCTGGCCTGACATTTGATCCGGGCCTGATCACGCTGTAGTACGGATGCCTTATTTACGGTGTGCCTTGATTTCCCGGATCCGGCCGGTTTCAGGCGGTAGTCAGGCAACTGGATTTGCGGTTACCTTTAGTCGCCTGGTTTGGCCAGTTTCGGGCGATAGTCAGGCAAACGGATTTACGGCTTGCATAAATTCGCCTGATCAGATTACCTTCAGGCGATGGTCAGGCAACTGGACTTACGGCTTGATTGATTCGCCTGATCCGGCTAGCTTCGAGCAATCATCAAGTGATCAGACCTATATACAGTTTGGTGCCTTTTACACGCCTAACCTCTTATCGAACACCAGACGAACTATATACAGGGTGAGGCACTAACTGTTGCCACCTTGTATATATCTTTGTAATTATCGACGTCACAAAAAAAATGTTTGAAGCAAAAGTTGTACCGTACGAAAGGGGTCATCAAATGCGACCATTTTTTTTATCTCAGTGGAAGCGCTGTCGCACAGTAAAGGTCACCTTCACTTTTTTAAATGGACAGTACATATTTTTTTCAACTATCTTGTAGAGCATCAAAAACCGCATAAAAATATTTAGGGGTCAAAGTCGTTCAGGGTCATTTAAGATAAAAAAGTGAGATGAACTTTATTTTTATGTGAAATTAACTTTATTCACAGTAGATGTTCAAAGTGATTGCCATTGGAATCAATGCAGTATTGCAATCTCCTCGTCACGGATTGTGTAGAATTTCTTATTACTTTGGCACTTATCGAATCACAGGCTCGAAGAATTCTCTCACGCATATCATCCGGCGTAGTTGGACGTTCTTTATAAACAAGATCTTTCAAGTATCCCCACAAGAACGCCGGCTACGATACAGCTCCTCCGCGTCCAATCCAACGATTTGGAAATCTCTTTTGCAATTCATTTCTAGCTATCAGCGAAAAATGTGCCGGGCACCCATCGTGTTGATATCGCATTCTGTTTCTTGTTTCTAAAGGTATTTCTTCCAATAACGGACCTAATAATTCTTGAAGGAATGTGGTGTACTTCCTACCATTAAGATTCCCTTCGATGAAATAAGGGCTTATGATTCTATCCATAATAATCCCACACCATAAATTAACCGACCACGGTCTTTGGTGTGCAACTTGCCGCAGCGAATGTGGATTTTCAGTTGACCACAAATGCATGTTATGCAAGTTAATATTTCCATGATTCGTAAATGTTGCCTCATCAGTAAATAAAATCCGATTAATAAATGAGTCATCTCTCTGAATCTGGCGTTGAGCCCATCGGCAGAATTCAGTGCGATTTCTGAAATCCGTACCAGTTAATTCCTAGTGGAGACTGATGTGGTAAGCATGATATTTATGACGATGTAGAACACGTAGAATACTTCTTTGGCTTACGCCAGATTCCCTCGCAATTTGACGAGAACTCGCACAAGGGTCTCGATGAACGGCGGCAAAAATTCCGATTTCCGTTTCTTCGTTAGTAACTCGCTTTTGTCGGTTACTTTCCCGACGGGTTAAGGATCCAGTTGTCCTCAGTTTAGTGTACAAAATTTGAAATGTACGGCGTGTAGGATGAGAACGTTTAGGAAATCTTTCAACGTATAAGTCTCGAGCTCTCACTGCATTTTTCTGACATTCTCCGTAAATTAGAAGCATATCAGTTTGCTCTTCAAAAGAATACATCATTTACATTCGCTTGATTCATTAATACTAGTCTCACCATTCTTACTATCGTTAACTTGGGTTTGTTTGGGCGAAACATTGTACAATGTTCCGTGTACATTGTAGGTTTGGTGCCGTTGTTTACATACAAGACAATGGCAAGACTTCGGCGATATGTGCCGAAGTAATATGAAATTCGTGATGAGGCGATTGCAATACTGCATTGATTCCAATGGCAATCACTTTGAACATCTACTGTGAATAAAGGTAATTTCACATAAAAATAAAGTTTATGTCAATTTTTTATCTTAAATGACCTTGAACGACTTTGACCCCTGAGTGTTTTTTATGCAGTTTTCAATGCTCTACAAGATATTTGAAAAAAATGTTCCGTCTCATTTAAAAAAGTGGAGGTCACCTTTACTGTGCGACAGCGCCTCCACTGAGATAAAAAAAAGGTCGCATTTGGTGACCCCTTTCGTACGGTACAACTTTTGTTTCAAACATTTTTTTGTGACGTCGATAATTACAGAGATATTCAAGGTGGCAAAAGTTAGTGCCTCACCTTGTATATTAGCGCGTCGTCAAAACATCGACTACATTTTTTTTTATTCCTAATATTTTATTTATTTCTAATAAATCTGTGATTTGGTTTCCTCTGTTCAAAGAACAATTTAGTTAAATCCACTAAATGTATCTACTTAATTTTTTTAATTTGAATTAAATAGAATGTTCGTAAAGACAAACATTTTTCTGTTTGGTTATACCTATATATATATATATATATATATATATATATATATATATATATATATATATATATATATAGGTTGAAAAACTATAGCATGATATTCGATAAAACTTTCTAATTATCACAATGATATTAACTAATTGACATAATATATGTGATACAACAAATAATTATAGGAATTCATGGGGCTTCGCATCCCATATTTGCGACCAAAATGCTACAAACATTTGGTAGCGTACGGGCAACGTGCGTAGGTATAGCTATGTTGATGCAGAAATATTTCCTTCGAAAAAATCCATTCAGAAGGCCATGGAATGACGAATTATGATACAAAATCATTGTGGTAGAACTCTAAATTTAGTATTTCATTTTATTTTACCTTTACGAAATATTCTATTCAATATTCTAAAAAAAAATTGAAACAAATCGGATCGTAGTAAAAAACCTATTTTATTGAAATAGATCCTATTCATATTCAATATTTTTTGGCAGTGCAATGAAGAATGTGATGAGATGGTGGTTTCCGCAGTAACTTCTCTTTTCGAACTGCTTGTCAGGCCTTTACTTTTCATCCTGATCAGGCCTTGATTTTTTACCCTGATCAGGCGTTGATTTTTTACTCTGATCAGGCGTTGATTTTTTACTCTGATCAGACCGAAGTCAGGGATTGCGTTTCAAAAATGATTAGGGCTTGATAAAAAAGCCTGATTAAGGCCGGAAAAAGAAATCAGGAAGCCTGATCAGGACTTTTTTGTAGCCGGAGCAAGATTTTCACTCGGACTTCCTTCCACTGGCACTCTCACTTTCGCTTGTACTCTGTTCTTCAGCTTCTCTATCTTTTTATGTAAATTGAATTGCTTGGAAATATTTTTTTACGTTTTTCCGCTGCTCGAGATGGATTACCTGAACTTCCTTTTGGGTACGAACCCATTTGCAGCTCCCAAAAACTTTGTGTACAAACCGAGTATCGAAGGTAAACAGAACCGAATGCACACTCGATTCGCCGGATGCACCCTCGACGGATTCGAATTCGATTCTAACACTCCGTTATAAATACTTATATACACGGCACACCCATAAAGTTATTGTAATTAAAAAAAACAGGTTTCGAAACATCTGCTCTACCGACAGTAACGGTACAAGAATTTCTAAGAATGAAAGTTATGAGGGTATGACTCCTTACCCCGAGCGGCCCCTTATATCTGTGGGAGGTCCGGCTAAGCGGTGAGGTGCGTTACACTCACAACCAATTTTGGAACGGCTACGAATTTCGCTTTAAACCTCAACCACTGTATTCTTGGGATGCTTAACTAAGATTTTTCGTACAAAAAATCGTTTTTTATGCCGCTACATGTATTTCCGCCCTTAATGAGATAATATTGTTTCGCCAATAATGTTGTCTTTTTTAATAAGGAGACGCCACAGCTGTTATCTCATAGAAGGTTATGAAGAATCTCATGGATTTCCTCATAAGGTATGTATCCACAATTTCAGGTGAGAATATGTTATTTGTTCTCCAACCATCTATTCTCACTTTGGTACTTAGGAAGCAGGTACCTACACTTCTGTGGGGGTGGGGGGGGGGGGGGGGGGGGGGGTGCAGCAGGTAGGCTGATGGGACGGCGTCTTATATGAAAGCATCACTCTTTGAACGCAAACTCATTGAAGGATTTTTTTAAACCTTCGAACTGATACGTTTCACGCCTCGGTCCTTATACATTCTTCCTTGGCACTACCAAATATTCAACCCCCAATACTTAGTGACACTAGCAATCGAGGACTAAGTCGGAGATAATAAAAGATTCACATCTTTCTGTTTATAGGTATCGATAAGCCAAACATGTGGATAGTCATTTCATTGGTAAAAATTATAATCATTTCTTAACTTTGGCTATTGTAATAATTATCGACATTCATTGTGTTCCAATCCAAGCGTCTGAATGGTATATTAAGGCTCTTCTATTAATTATTATTTCTTAGATAGATTTTTTTATTTTATTGAGTTTTCGAAGTATAATCAACGTCTATGCTTTATTTTTTACAATGCTCATGGCATTACACGACCGAGATGTTAGGAGGCCATTGCTCTTTGGGTTTAAAAAAAAAGTGCGATCAATCATCAAAAGTTTTTCTTTTGCACAAATGCAACAAACGTACGTCAAGTACTTGAAAGTTGATACATTGTCGTTTTCTGTAAAATTCTTCTAAATGCTTTCGGAAGGATAATTCAATTTAAATCATAATCACTAGCGAAGTTGCGGTAGTCTGTAGTGATATAAACTTAGCGTGCCAGGGTTTTTCGCAATAGTTTTTGTACATGGTTCATCAAAATAAATAATACACTTGCCACATCCGGATGTTTTCAATTTTTTAAATAAATATAATATACTTGTAGACACGGCTCTTCTGGGCGGGTGCTCGGCACGTATTTTTTCTTTGATTTCGTTTCTTGTGTTATAAAGTCGATGATGTATGATGAGGTGTGAATGAAGTATCCAATGTTCGATCACCACGTTTTTGTTAATTATTTCTTTATTCGTTACCACGTGCTCTTTGTGCTTCCCTGCCTAGTGTTGCGAGCGCTCTGGTTCGCGCGCGGCGTCGATGATACGTTACAAAAAAGGGAGGGCCTAGACCCCAAGCATGGCTGTAGCAGGAAGCGAGAATACGGTGAGCGGGAAATTTAAAAACTTTAGCGCATAGCCGAAACATACCGCGCGCCTTGATGTAACTGGACGCATCAAAGAGAATCGCACAAATAATAGTTAGAACTATCTCGTTTATACATATGAAAAACAAACACGCAAAGTGAGAATTAATACACGGAAATAGGCGAAAAAAGAACAAAAGAATAAACGAAACAAAATTTAGGTTTCAATTGGCAATATGCGCAGTTTGACAACTGGTCTTTTGAAGACTCCTCGAGATGTCTTGACGGTGACTGTTCTGATGATGTCATCGGATCCAGGATGCAGGGCGACAACACGGTCAAGCAACCATGCATGAGGAGGCAAGGTGTCTTCTCGAACAATTACTAATTGCCCAAGCTGCAGAGCGGGACCCTCATCCTTGTTCCTCTTGGTTGAAAAGGCGTCGCAACTCCTTTAGTTCCCGATTCGCACCTATGACATTGGTGCCATTGTCAGAGTACACGTCGGAAGGCCTTCCTCTTTTTGCGTTAAGATTCATGGCTTAGATTTTTTTGCATTACGACGTTTGTCTTCTCGAACGAAAATTGGGCCGCAATATTCGACACCCGTGGTGCTAAAAGGCCGGGCTGGCATTACGCGATACGCCGGAAGATCGCCAAACGGCCAATATCGAGTTCGAACAGCGCCCAAAGTAGCTTGGGGCCCAGCGTAAAGTCCTTCACAATCGAGGAATGGATTCGGACCTAGCAAGCGACTATTTTGCATCTGTGCCATGCATGACAACACCGTTCACTTCGTTGTACGTTGAGGTTCCTTCGAATTCTGCATGATCTTGTATTGAAATGCATCGTTGATAGGATTCCACTGGATGCCTAGGGTTTTGAAGCTGGCCTCCTTGTCCAAAGCTCGTATCGAGACCTTCTTATCGGCGTCCGGGACTCCTTCAAGAAGCTCGGGAATATTCGTTGCCCATGTTCTCAGTACGAATCCACCCTTTTCGAGAAGTTTCGTTGTTTCTTCTCGCATTTGTAAAACCTGATGTTTAGAGTTTCAGCCTGTAAGAAGATCGTCAACATAAAAGTCACGTTGAACGATTTGCAAGACGGTAGGACAATTATCCGCTTTAATTTCGGCGAGAGTTCTGAGACATTTGATAGCCATAAAAGTTACCGGGCCCGTTCCATACGTGGACGATGAGGTCGTCCCAGCTGTCAGTAGCTCCTTTCATTATCTTGAGCGCGCGCAAACAATATTGTTTTTCTTCGTTGCGAAAGCAGTACCAAACAAAATTTATTTCTAGATACAAGAAAATTCACGAGAATTTTGAATGCAGACAAAACTTTGACAAATTATCACATATCATATTCTTACATTACGATACGCTATACAGATACAGAATAATAACTAAATACAGAAATTGAGTCAGTATGGTTTTTTTTCGTTGCGGGAGCAGTAACTAACAAAATGCATTTATAGACAGAAGGAAATTGATAAGAATTTTGAATCACGACTAAAGTTTAACAAATTGTCACACATCATATTCACACTGATGATACGCTGTACAGATAGAGAATAATAATGAAATATAGAAATTAAGACAATATTTTTTTTTTTTTCGTCGCGGAAGCATTAACAGAATTTATTTATAGACACAAGAAAATTCATAAGAATTTTGAATCCAGATAAAAGTTTTACAAATTATTACACATCATATTCACATATTATGATACGCTGCACAGATGAAAAATAATAATAAAATACCGAAATTAAGTCAATATGTTTTCGTTTGGTTGCGGAAGCAGTAACAAACAAAATTTATTTATAAACACGAGAAAATACATAACACTCGTTTGATCGTTTTCGCCGCAGATCGCGATAAATATATTTTATACCGAGACACAATTATTTCTTATTAATCGCAAAATTCGTTAGTCCGCACCATGGAGACTAGGTACAGGGGGCTACACTCGGCCTTTCAACTCGTCCCCGAAACGGTATCCGAGATAGATGGCGCTGGGGTGCTCCGGACCACATGTAGAGCAATATATATATACAAGATATACGCAAAACATAGGTCCGATGAAGACGGTTCACAGCTCATGTACCTTTCATTCGTCTTTAAGTGTCAGAGATATAAAATTCAAGACAAAGTGATACGGTATTTGATGAATACACATACTACAGATAAAGCATAATTTTAAAACAAAAAACTTTAGCTTTTTATTCTTGTGTGTAATTTTTCAGAGTACAAAACGAATATGTATGACCATACTTGAGTCTGCAGATATAATTCAATTTCTAAATCGCCAATTACGTAGATAATTACAAAAAAATCTTCCTCCTTATCGTTACACAATAATTTTCATATAAAATGTAAATTATACCAAATTATATTTAAAAAGTTATTCGGCTATTTAAAAAATGTACATTTTTTTTTCAAATTGCCCATTATTGATATTTTGGAGAGTATGCTGTGAATATTAAGAGATTATTACAGTGTAACGAGTCGAAAAATAGTTGATTTTCACTATTTATTTTTCGATGGTTAAAATACGCTAATCAGTATAATTTTTTTATGCCAAATCAAAGCCCTTACGAAGCACAGAAAATACATTTTAAAACGTTTATTTCTATTTCTTTTACATTTTTTTAACGGTTGAAAATGTCGTCGAAAAAAGGGTGTCCTCATGGTGTACACGGTTGTGGCCATAAATATGTTCTGAAACAAAATTTGTAAAAAATATTATTAATCAATATGAAAGCCGCTATCTTGCTATGAAATTTTCAAAAATCGAAATTGGCAAGATGGCGGTGTTTTGAAAAAAAAAGTATCGAATTTAGTATATTTTGTCGAAATTGCAGTTGAGTGGTCGCTTCTACTCAGAAAGCCTGTTATTGCACTATAAAATTTAATAAAATTTTACAACTATACATGTAGAGATAATTTCTTAACCAAAAACTTCAAAATCAATTTATCTCCAACATATTAACACACTCCTAACAACGTTAGGAGTACGAAAGACCGCATGCTGCCGTAATCCCAATGCGCACCACCGAGTTCGATGTTCGTACTGACCAGACTTGCAACCTGGTACTCCGCACACTTTCACCATATTGCACACTGAAATTAAATTTCACGAATAAAATACTGATGATAATTTTTAATTATCGAATACGCATCCTCACTACGCATCGACTCCCGGGGCAATTGTTATTCGCCACTGTGGCGTTCAGAAAAATGTTGCCATCAAGTCTCGTCCATGAACCTTCCGCTACCTGAAACAAACAATTACAAACACGAATTATTTTAAGTAATTTTATATTTAAGATTAAAAACTTACGCAGATACAAAAATTGGAATGTGGGACGCTCGACGTCCCGACCCCTTACCCTGACATAGAGATGCCTTGGCGATCCTGTCATCTCGCAGAAGTGGCTCCAACTAGTCCTGAAAAAAATATGAATTCATTTAATACATTGTATTAATTTCTATTGGCTCAATTCTTTTTGTTCAAGAGTTCTTTATTCGTCAATTGATGAAACAAAGAATGTGTCACTTATCGTTAAGAAGCGGAGTCACATTCACACTGCCAAACCTGTAAAGAAAGAAAGAAATTAATTAAAACACGTCACTCCGAAAGTACGAACGCGATTAAAAACCAACACAATACTTATCTTCACTTCAAAAACACTTAATTATACTGCGGTATCCTATACAAAGGTTTTCGGCGCCGAAAAGGCGAACTTTGTAAAAAAAAAACCATGGACACCTCGTCAATGGAAATCCGATAGATCACCCGAGGAATAAAATCAGATCAGATCGCATCTGATATTGATGTCCAGCCGAAACTCACAAGAAACATCTGACTATTTTATACAAATGTTGTCGGCACGGAAAAGGCGAGTTTTGTCGTTAAAAGCCAAGGAGTCAGATCACCTCTCGGGCGGGTTTAAAAGGGAAGAGCCACCCAAACGACACAAGAATAACCCACAGCACAACATCCGACCGAACTATAAAACAGACACCCCTGACACCCCTGACCAGCCGAAGACTCTCTTCAAAAGAAAAGTCTAAGTCCATCGCGAAGTGTCCAATTGTCATATCTAAACCCTTGAATCACTACCGTATGTTTTAACCGCAAGACTGCGAAGATCTATCGAATGATCGAATACAGCACAAATCTAAACCATAACTCCATTAAGGGCGGGGTAAAGTATTTAAATTTTTTTTTCATTTTTTTTTAGTTTTATAAATGAATGCATAATATATCAAGAATATTGTGTTAAAATTTCAAGTCGATCGGAGTAAAATTGACGAAGTTATGAGTATTTGAGCGTCTGTTGCTCCATACCGGGTTTTATACCTGGGCGGCAGCTGCGCGGCGCGCTATTGTATTTTTCGACCCCGAATAAATTTCTTGATAAACGGGCCTGTTCCGGGCCCGACAAGTTGACGATTTGCGAATTAGTAGAGCAGAGGAGCAAGCGGCGCACGACAGTAAAGAAGAAAGAGTTTTGCGTAGACAAACGCAAAAAGATGCTCTCGATCATCTTGATGGAAGCCTTTTGCTATACGGACCTGGCATCGACGACTTTGAGTGAGTATAAGAAAATTATCGAGTTTTATTTTGAATTTCTAAAAATTCAAAGATAATTGAAAAATCTGAAAAAATTCATACGTATTCAGAAAAATGAACGAATCACGAAAAAAAATTGGGTTGCGGGGAAATTTGTTGACTAATTTTTTTTTTTCATCATTTTGTTAATAACATTTTGGAATTATTATTATGCAAAATTAATCTTTTGAGTACCTTTAATATGCATGAATTTTCTCAGATTTTTATGCAATCGAGAAGTGTTCTCAAACTTATGTGCAATGAGCGCTAAGCGACCAAACTCTTCTGCGTTTTTCAAACCGTTTTTCTGAGACTTGTCATATTTGAAGTTCGTGTGCACGATAACTCAAAATCTACTGGACCAATCGCTTTGAATTCTTGCACAGTACTTCTTCACATAATTCACCAGGTATTGTCGAGAGCTTTTTTGTTTTTTTTAAAATAATTACTAATTTTTCAACAACAAATTAGCCGATTTTTTAAAGCGAAAATCGGGTTTTTGGCTCCCAAGTGCTACGAAAAATCGAAAAATCGAAAAGAAAAAAAATCCTCCCGTCATTACCTCGAGAAACATCTCTTTTAACAAATGCATTTTGATTTTTTTGTTTCAAATGATTCTGTTGCGAATTATGGTGCACACCGCAAACCAACTTTTTTCGAGGCGCCTCCGGGGTTTAATTTTCACTCGCTCAATTTTGAATATTTTGCAATGCAAATTTAGGAGAATGTTGTTCAAATGTTACTTTATTATATGTAGATTTTTCAATAAACGAACACTATTCGTTACGCCAAAAAAAAATCTTAAAAACATGCCTTTTTTTCGCCGAATTAACTTCACCCCGCCCTTAATCAATTGACTTCAAGGAACTGTATTCCCTTCTTGAACATCGTAGCAATTGCAACTATGGAATCGTGTGTAAATGTTGTAACTATTTAACCACGCGTAACCATTGTGCGAACACTATAACCGTTCTATAGACATTTTATTGCTGTACCTATTTAATCTACATGTAACCACTGTGTGAACATTATAATCGTGTGGAAATTGTAAAAACGATCCATAGACGGCCACTGGAACAAAAGGAACACACGGATATTTATCCGTAACAGCAAATAAATAGAGTAAAGCATTTATGCAAAACTCTCGTACTATTCGGTCTTCCTCAAGACCAACGCATTCTCCAACCGTCATTTTTTCCCATATTAAAGACATGACTTCCGTCCCTTGGTAGAGGACTTAATTGTCGTGACTCGAAAGCGACGTCAATACCGTGTTGCATCCTCCCTAAGATTCGATAAGTTCACGGGGACGTAACAATAAGGTCAAAGCATAAAATTGCATTATGCAAGCATAATATGTTTAAACGTTTTCAATTGAGATAACTTCCGTTGATTACACAATAAGGTCGAGAAAAAAGGGTCTCATTAAATGGAAATTATCGATACCTCAGTAGCGTAAGATTCGAGAACGAGATGTAGTCAAGGTAGTGGGATATTAAGATTAAGCATAACTTCACACGAGAAACAAGACGGGAGTGAATTTGCTGATTTATTGTAATCGTCATAAGTAATTCCAACTTGTTGCTGCATACTTCCTTTAGGAACTGTACCGGGTTGTTGATTTTCAAATGCATCCGATTTATACTAGAGGAGCAGAATCTAAAACGAGACTGAATGTCACGTGCTCATTCGTTTGAAATGCTTCGCTGAGTTTACAGAAAACTAGCTTACGATTTCTATTCTTTGTGTACTTTGACTTACAGTGTAAACAAAGTGTACGTTTTTGGCATTTCATTGATTAATTATTCGATGAAATTGTATTCACTTACCGTGATTCCTCGAAGGTAACGGTTGTAATGATCATCATATTCAATATTAAGAGAGGCGACAACGTCTCAACGCAAAGTAATAAAAAAGCAACTCGAAAAATCTCGATGTCTCTGACGAACTTGTCGCGTACTCTTTATACACGATTTGTCAATTACTTGAAAAGGGGCCGTCCATATATTACGTCATCGATTTTTGCTGATTTTCGACCCCCCCCCCCCCCTACAATCATCCTATCGTCATTTCCTAATGACCCCCCCTCTCGCAAAACTGACGTCATTACCAGTTTGGCAAAATTAAAACACTTGCGGATTTGAGAAAAATTGGGTAACATTAAAACATTTTGTTATAGAATCATCTTTTATTATTTTGTACTTTGGCAATGTTTATTAATATAATAATATTATTCTTCCCTATTCTTTAGTTTTCTTTGGATAGCTCCCACATTTTGTTATAGAATCATCTTTTATTATTTTGTACTTTGGCAATTTTCATTAATATAATAATATTATTCTTCCCTATTCTTTAGTTTTCTTTGGATAGCTCCCACGGAGTTTTCACCCATTCTTGCAAATCCTGGATCACGGGTAATATCTCCGTATCCTCCCCATATTCATTTTGGCTCGATCGAACTATTTTCATAGGTACGCTGTTATTTGAAGTTCTCGAATATAATGTAGACAAACCTTGTGTAATAAATAAATAAATAATGAGCTCAATAATTAATACCATTAGGTACTTGCAAAATATTTTTCATCACTCATGCGGGGAAACCACTCTAGTTGTACAATATACTATTGTACATTTTGAATTAACTGGTATCACAAGAATGACGTCAATTTCGAAACCCCCCCCCCCCCCCCCCCTCATCCATCATTTACCGTCATCCGCAGACGAACCTCTCCCCCCCTAAATTTAAAATGACGTAATATATGGACGGCCCCAAAGTAATTATTACCTCGTATGATGACGTATAAACTTGCCCTCCTTATTGATGAACTGGATCATCTAGGAAATGTTTACCCAATACTTCAAAAAGTGAGCACACTTTCAATGTGAATCAACGAAGGTAAATTCTGCGATGATAGTCACGTGAATCTACTTAGCCATATTTCGTCGGAAGAAAAATACCACTTACCCAAATTTATTTCGTCGGGATGAAAAAATCAGTCGGGTTCTCCCCGTTGGTACTGCAGCATTCCAAATTTCCCAAAGATAATTTTTCGGCAGAGTGTTGATTTGAATACAAAAAGAAAATGAGAACGTTTTTCCTGGACCCTGCTAAATGTTGCTTAAAAAATATCGCGTTAAACCTTTTGGTACGTGGAACTTTGAAAGAAGGGATCACAAAGGACCAATAAACACGATGCGGTATTTTTTTTTTAAATAAAAAAGCATATAAACTTTTATTAGAACTAGGTACAAAAATAGTAGGTACATTTCCGTTCCGTCTAAATTATGTTTCTATCCCAGCTAGCTCGTCGACGAAACAATAAAAAGCTTCGGCGAGCGTTCTCTTTTACGTCGTGGGCTTTCGGTTTAACGCGTAACGGCTACCGTTATTATTTCTTTTCATCTTTTTTCTTTTATTTTATTTTTTTTTTTTCTTCATACTATTGTATCAAAAGATGGAGAGGGAAGATGGGATTGGTATATCTTCGATAGGAATCTAGATACAAGCTTTAGAATACTCCGCAGAAGTATATCACATTTTATAATTTTATTAATCGAATAAAAAATATCACTTTTAAACGACGCGATTTCGATCGTGCCCTTGTATACGTGGAAACCGCCTTGGTCTTGCACAAACAATGTATATTGTTATCCTTTTATTCTTGTTTATTTTCACCCATCATATGTTTTCAACCAACTGTGCAGTCGATTTGCGTTATATCTCAGATGGTTTCCCCAATATGAAAGGATACATCTAATTAAAAGAAACAGGACAGATGTAAAACGGAAAGAGCGATGACGTTCCTTATCGAGCCTGAGATCAGGGCCAACGAAAAGTTGAGAGGGAAAATCAAAATGCAATGAGTAAATTAATTTAGATCTAACGTTAAACGTTTACATATCAAATTTGTCGATGGCTCGGATTTACGACCGTCTACCAATAAGCATTAAGGCGCGAAGCGCTTGAATCCTGATTGGCTCATTATTTATCGTATCATTTTTATTGCCGGAGAAAAAAAATCGAATTTTTCGGGGACGGTCGAATCACTACTTTTTTGCGAACTTCAGAATAATGATTGTTTCTTGTTTTATCTAGATGCATCGAATGGAAAATGCAAACCGCTATCAGTTCAAACCCGTTGGTTTAGAAGAAAGAAAATATAATTATGATAGCAATAACAAGAATATAATGATAATAATAATAATGATAATAATAGTGATAAAAACACTTTCACTCTCACGAATCAACGTATCGAGCCACGACGGAGCCGTACCATTTCGCAGTATATATATGTATATATGGTTGCGTCTAAATTAATATATATATATATATACCATACGTTTTAAAATAATAAAAAAATTAAATATCTTCGTTTTCTCTGCGAATAATTTATCAATACATAGTACTTGGCAAATATCTTCGAACATCTCCTCGTTTCGAGAGAATTTCTCGAAGATCGCCCTCGACAAATTTCAACCTACAGTGAGTATTAATTATACTAAAAAGTTTCCTCGTAACTAACGAATAATCTTACTATTACAAATCGACTAACAAATAAAAAGAAAACTACGCATCTCGAGTGTGACAGTAAGACGAGCTTGTGTATCGTGTCGATACGCGGATAAATTCGTGGAACGCACAAAAAATTGTTCTATATCATTTCATTTCTATCGAAATAACAGTTTCCATTGAGTTTCTAATTTTCTCGCCACCGGAAACTTCTGTGACATGGAAATAAAAATCCACGTCACTTGACGACAAAATATCGTACGTACGGTTCTTCTTATGAGATACGAAATTTAACGCAATAATTTCCCTTCGATAATATTATTGTTGAATCTCCACGTTGTTGACATGTTGGAGCGTCGTTCTGTTCGATCAAGCACATTTATGCAAGTTTCACAAACGAAACATATCGTGGCATTTTGCGTGATGGTATGGAATTAGTGAAATATAAATCGCTTATGAGCGATATACACGAAGAAAAATGTGAGTGAGCCCATCTTTGTGTTCAATAGATAAATGTATCTGTATATATCAATATTTATAAATTCATGTGTTGATGATGTTTTATTTGTGTATGTTTGTGTGTATACGTATGTGTACATACACACGGATATACGCGTGGACCCACACATGGACATAGGCATATATATATGTGTGTAATTATTTATTACGAGAATATAAAATGTAATATTATTCACAAAACATAATATCAGTGCTCTATTGCTCATTATAACGATCTGGTTTTTTTTGTACTGAATAGGCCGTCGAATCAAAGTAATATCCAAGACTTTGCTTAAAAATAATTCTTCGTTTCTCATTACAAACCTGTCAAATAACGATATATATGTATTTATATTCTTTTATTCATCTACATAAAACACCTTTCGTCTTAGTTTCCGTTCGGGCCTCTGATAATGAGTATTTTATTTATCTTAGTCGATTGGTAGAGAGCGATAAGAATCATATATTTCTTTTTTCCTTTCCTTTTTTCCTTACAAGTTATGATATATTCGTTACCGTGGTAACTTGGCTGTGAATTCGTTATCCCTGTCAATACGCGAAAAGCCTCTCTTACTATCTGACCATTCTTTGCGCCATGGTTCGAGGACGAGAAGATTTCAGCGAGTCTTCGAAAAAAAAAGAAAAAAAAAAAAGAAAAATTAAGACACGAAAGTTGAAACAAATGGACTTGACGAGAATTCGCTAAAGGGCAGGGGAGGTCAAATGCCGGCCGAGTATTGTACGCTATGGATGAGAAAAAAAGGCATTCTATTTCCAGAATAAATCCGACCCAAGAAAATAAACATTGTTACTTGTTCAGTGAGGATACACTATAAATTCTGACGAACGGGTACTCTGGTAAAGTGTAAGTTCCGTAAGTGCAAATGCGACGTACGAAGCAGCGAGAAACGATCGAGCATAAATTATATTATGAATTTTTTCACGGTGCGCCATACAATATTGCAATAATTTACGAAGTATTGAATACGAAGAAGTTTTTATCACGTTCAGGCTCGTTTATCGTTCGACCGAAGGAAGCCCCGTTCACCACCCGGGGCATTATTACGTTTGTACACCATAGGCGGTTTTATCGAAGACATATAACTTCCGGTCGAGGTGCTTCGCTAAATCCGATTTTTTCGCTTTTTTTAAAAAAAAATGAAATTCGTTCCTCTCGATCCTTTATCTTGCATATGTCTCTTGTTCCGTGCGACTCGCCTTAAATCGTATGATCTATCGTGCGAGCCCGCACGAGAGAGGCACGGTTTCGCGAGATATTTACCGTACCGTATACAACACCGCGCGTGGAATGAAGGGTGTACGCCGCACCTAGACCACCTTTAGAAGGTTAATAGGCTATGCTGGTACATGAAAGGAACGCTGTATATGTGTGTGTGTGTGTGTGTGTACGCTACGTGTACAATGATATGTAGTATAAAACAAATGTTCGCAGCCACCAAAAATATGAAGGTGCACCAATGACCTTCATATTTATAAAAGTATGAAGAAAAAAAATTCTCGCTTTTCTTATCTTTTTTACAAGTTCTGTAAGTCTGGAATGCTGCTATCACGAAAAATAAAACGAATCGAATCGTTAAAAACGACCGTCACCCATATTCACGGACTTTCGAAATAACTTTGAGGGAATGCAGCATTCGTTCGAGTTTATCGTAATGTATACATAAAAATTGAGCTTCCTATTTCGGACATTATTTTCGAATCTGAATTTTATCCTGTTTTATGTATCACAAGGGATTGTCCTTTTTCGGCATTTCCTTGTGTGCTATCGACAGGCCCATCGTACTTTAACATCCCAACGATTTGAAATGCATCGCATCGGTGAATAGAATACTGTGCATTGAAGTGTGAACGGCTCGAACGAAAGATTATCTTATTTTACATGAGACCTATTATCCCTGCAACTGTTTTCTCGTAATTGTCCACGGAGAAAAGTACAAAAACACCAATGAGGGAGAGAACGCCGAGATTGGATTTAGCAAGCCTGTCGATTATCGATTATCTCTTTGATATCTCGGTGAAAAGTTCTTCTCCAAAGTATCGAGATTCAAAGCGTTATTTCAGTAGGCAAGTATATACGACGTTCCAAATCGAATAAATCGGACTTGATAATCGCAATCCATCATTACACTTTTTCGCCGTATACATTGGTAGCAATCTCAATATGAAGCAGTCTTCAGTTATCAGGATTCCAAAAAAAATCAATCAGATCAATGTCGATGCAGTTAACGTCGCGTTATTGTTATTGGGCACCTGTCAACGCTGAATTTGTGGCAATTTTATCGCAAAATGAATACGACATTTTTTGACAACATTTTCGAGAGAAGTTGAAAATTGCTGGAGAATGTTTTTTTTTCGTATATTACTGCAAGTATTGAAGCTATTTTTTTGAATAACTGAAATGACGCGCGCGAACACTCACACACATGTATACACGGCAAACATGGGTAATTTCAGCAAATCAAAATTATTTTTAGACGCCACTGTGCGCAATACACGCTCTGCTTCATTGTTCAATCCTTTAGAAACATTCCGAAGAAAACAACAGTAAGAATAATATTTAAAATTCATAAAATTTCCTATCTAATTGATAGAGCGATAATTGCTCGATGAATTGAGGACTTCCACAGTGACATGGTCATCAAGATCAATAACAAGCTTGACAAGTTTCCAGGGATCGAGAACAGTACTCCTAATTTTGTTTCTTCGTGGGATGCCCTATATGTATGCGTGTGTGCCGTGATCCGTCTTGAAATTGGGGAAGTCACTGCCTTTACTCTCGGCTCAACTATGAATCTTTCGCAAAGTGAGCCACCGATGTATGAACATCGACAGAATTCGAGTGTAAAAGATTCTCCTATTTTGTAGCGTAAGGCTTTGAAAGAAATTGTACAACGTTCAAGTGTTTACGAATTTAGTGGACTACGTTCAACGTTCTCTCGGTAAGACGATATTTTCGAGGATCCACCGAGATTATTACACGGAGAGAATTTTTAAATAATTTTTACTGTGAAATCACAGTAACTCGGTGACAAATGTGCAATTCTTCAGGTTTTTAGGAAATAAATTATAAATTTTCATGGAAATGAATCAAAATTTACTTTTGCGTAACAGAAATTTAAAATATTTTCCAGAATTTTTACTGAAATTAATAGTAAAATTTCATGAAACGTAAAGATTACGACAATAAGTTAAAACGTGCTAATATAAATGACATTTTTCAGTGGAACATTGAGAAATTTGCATGTTTTCCATAAAAATTTAAAAAAGGAAGCCGAAATTTTCCGTGCGTCCACTGGAATTTTACGTTCTTTATAGTAAAATCAGTTAGGGCTAGGTCGCCTGACCGTACGCGTGAGCTCAGTGTGTAGCGTGCGTATACGTGAACGCAAGCTGTGAGAGTGCGCTTGTGTATGACGCAGTATGACGAGCACGAACGACGCCGACCCGCGTTGCTTAGCAACAGCGGTACCGCGCATGCGCATTATAGTACGAAGCATGGGCCAAGAAAGCCTCGTGGTCTCGTGCAGTCTGACGTGTTCTACGCAGTTCTACGCAAGAAAACAAAGAAACGTGAAAAGAAACTTCGATAAAGGACGTCTACAATGGTACGGAAAGATGCTATGCTAAAATAAGTAGCAATCAAGAACACAAATGTTCAGAAACGCCGATGAAAAAAGTATATAGAGTATTTATTTAATCATAGGGAATTAATTTTTCGCTAGGGATTTTAGAAATTTCAAGTTTGTCCAGGTTATTTTTACTGTAGAAACTTGGAATTTTTGAGGCAGCCCATTGTTAAAATTCTACATGAGAATGTGTCAGAATTTTTACTGAAAGAAATGTAAAAAATTATGCTACTTGCTTAAATTTTTACATGAATGAAAGCAAAATATTAAACGCTAGTGTCAACTTTTGACTATGTGCACATTTGTCACCGGTTTCAAACTTTTAATGTAATTTTTACGGAGATTTCACCGTAAAAAATACTTTAAAATTCTCTCCGTGTACCATTTGTCCCAAAACCGAAATCGTCGCTATAAGATTAGTTCTAACCTTATGACTCCCATGGAAATTAACATATTTCAATGCCTTAAAATTGATTCATCGTACGTGGTACGGAGAAAGCAAACTTTCTATTTGATACTTGTATATCGTAATGTTCAAATAAATGGCGCCCGGAAACATGAAAATCTGATAAAAGTCGGATTTGTACCGTGTTGTAAATGGTGTAGGAAAAATTGCGCCACAAATAGGAGGCAAACGTTTGATGAATTTTCATTCGATATAGTGTGGCAGAATTTTCGTTTTTTCCTATGAGCTCCGAAGTTTAGTATTGAACAATATACGTAGTTGCAAAGAAATGTTTTTCTGTACGAAATCGGTCAGCTCATGACGTTTTCGTGTTGAACTTGCTTCTTTTCTCGGGCAATAAGAGTGGAAAATAAGTGAAAAATGGAGACCTATGTAATTCGATTGCTTCCGGATTTGTTGATGTATTTTACGTGAGATTCTGTGTCCCTTGCGTTGTAAAAATTCGTGTACGGGAGCACGTGATGCTGTACGATGGATTATACGTTCCTAAGCATTCGAAGACAGGGCGTAAAATGCACTTTTCTTGGCTCATACGCAATGCATATGCAAGGTCGTATACTATAACGTGTAATTACACTCGATACTGCGCGCGTTAAAGCAGCATTAATGACAAGCGAGAGAGAGAGAGAGAGAGAGAGAGAGAGAGAGAGAGAGAGAGAGAGAGAAAATTCTTTCGAAATTTTTTACCTCACTCATATGATTGTCCAACTAACAGTCCGAACAGATATTCGTACCGCTAAGTCCCGGGTGGGGATCCAAATATCGAAGGACCAAATATAGATCGAAAAATATTTCGAAACGACAGAATTATGAACTCTCAAAATAACGAAGGTTTAATTATTCGAAATGTTATGTTTCGATCGAAGAAAAAATCGAATGACCATAAAGCAAAGCATCATTTATTCGAGAGGTAATTTATCTGAAAACGTATATTCAGATCGTCTGCAATTGGAGACACACGGGTGGGAATCCAAATATCGAAGGACCAAATATAGATCGACAAATATTTCGAAACGACAGAATTATGAACTCTCAAAATAACGAAGGTTTAATTATTCGAAATGTTATGTTTCGATCGAAGAAAAAATCGAATGACCATAAAGCAAAGCATCATTTATTCGAGAGCTCATTTATCTGAAAACGTATATTCAGATCGTCTGCAATTTGAGACATACAAATATAGATTGGAACAATCTATAACATCCATATCTCCGAAACAGAAAAAAGCGAGTATCTAATATTCGTAATACCGCCTATAGCGAAAAGCAATATATCGAGACGCAAAATATCGATGGTCCGAAATGGCGAATGCCAAAATGGCGAACATGGTATGGATGCCGTCCCGGCCGACCGCTAACGCTATCTGCCTCGATCACAAGTTTTCGCCATCCGGGCCGTTCGACATTTTGACCCTTCGCTATTTTACCCACTCGACTTTTTGGCCGTTCGATTTAATGCTTTCTGTTTTTTGAACCGTCGCTATATTTACAATTCGAAGATTGGTCTTCTCGAATTATTTAGTATTATTTATATACGCAAATCGATATTATGTCTCTCAATATTTTTTAAATCGGTTTTTGTTTTTCGCTATATTTCAACTTCGAGATATTCGTATTCGGAATTTTTATTTACGACTATATAAACTCTCCGAACATTGATCTATCTATATTCAAACATTCGACATTTTTTAATTCGATATTTCAGCCCATCCGAATATTGATCCATCGATATTCCGACTCCCACCCTAAGTCCCACGACGCGATAACGTTCATAAACAAATCAGAGCTTAATTCCGGAATTTCCAATCAATATTATAGAACATGTAAAAGTCCACGACGTCCTCTTCACATTTTACGTGAGATTCCTTGAAAAAAGTATGATTTGGTGCTTTCTTGGTGGGTTCACCATGTTCCGATTTAGAAACGAGAATATAATTCAGCAGGAATATTTATATATTTTTTTTTTTTCATTTTTTTTGCAACGGAATGAGAAGTTTTCTTAAGGGGGATTGTCTTTTTTTCGCAAAATTTACCGCTTTTTGGGAATTTTTTTGTAAAGAAAGTATACAACGGAAAACTTGTGAAACTTGGCATATAGTTTTATTGATCTGTTTACTACATACAAAAAAATTTTTAAACAATTTCATAAAAAAATCCGCCTCCCACCCCCCTGGACGCACGATGGTCCTTTTTTGATGGTGTGCACGATTTCTCAAAAACTATTCAACCGATTGCCTTCAAATTTGGACAGAATGCTCAGATGACATCCTTTTATCGTTTGATGAAGCAAAAAAGCAATACGTTTAATAGTTTTTTATTTATAACAAAAAATCGATCAATTTTTTTCGAAAAATCGATACTTCAAGTTCAAAACGTCACCAAATCGTCAATTTTTTTTTCCCTTCATCGAACGATAGCTATATGTGTCTAAAGTAAAATGCTTTTTGGGTTTTTGTTGCAGGATGAACGTGAAGGCTGTAATCGTGCACACCATCAAAAAAGGACCATCGCGCGTCGAGGGGGGTGGGAGGCGGATTTTTTGATGAAATTGTTTAAAATTTTTTTTGTATGTAGTAAACAGATCAATAAAACTATATGCCAAGTTTCACAAGTTTTCCGTTGTATACTTTCTTCACAAAAAAATTCCCAAAAAGCGGTAAATTTTGCGAAAAAAAAAGACAATCCCCCCTTAAATCGTACACCGGCCGATGTCATTTGACAAAGGGGATCCGGGATAATCCGGAACCCTCGACGTTGTACGCGCACAGTAATGTTCGTAAAAAAAAAAAATTATAGAGAAAAGAAGGAAATAAAAAAAAAAGTAAGAGTGAAACGCCGGACACGCGAGATTCATTCCCACACTTTTATAAAAGACGTGTGTGCTTCCCATCTGTACTCAAATTACGGCTTACGTCAAATTTGTCTCCCTCCCCTTGGCGTTATACCCCCAAGAAGTGCGGCTAAGTTTCTACCTCATAGTTTTCGTGCAATAACACGATATTGATCTTTTTGTTTCGATCTGCTTGAAAGTGTGTTTTTAAGATTAACGTGATTGTAATGAACGTCGAAAAGCGCGAAAAATTGTTCAATTGTCGGTAACTGTCTCAAACTCAAAATAAGCCCAGGAAAAGTGGCAATTTCGAGATCTTCGATAGTGCACATTTGATCACACGAAACGTTCCGTTCGGCGTACAACTGTCGGGAATTCATTATTTCAGGCAGATCTGGAAGCTTCTCTTTTTTCGCGTTAACGAACGTACAAAGGTCTATCGAACGTGACTGGAGTGTGTAGTTGTTCGAGATGGCAAAACAATGCAGAGAATTGTTGGAATCAAAATCGACCGAATCGGAGGTTCGAAGAAAAAAGCGAAAGAATTTTCCAAACTATTGTAGGCGATAAAACGTTTAATTTGTTGTTCGTAATTCCGATTATGCAAATCTTAACTTCACCGATCCCAACATTGACTATTGAAGTTCATTCTTGCGTGCACCTGAGTCTTGAATCTATCGATAGCCCCGTGAATTTTAAGTCAGCTCGTCTTCGATCTTATCGAGATTCGAGATAATTGCCGAAAACATGACTCGACCGCAAAGCGCAACATGTGGGGCATTCCATCTCAATTCGACCTGGGTCTGACGCTCGACCCCTCAAATCTGGTTCGTGATTTTCCCTATCATTACTGTCACTCTATCAAGCAAATACAAATTTTTTCAGATTTTTCAAAATAAATTTGAGCACGTCATGAATTTTTGCATTTTTTTTTGAACACCTCGATGGCCGTAATCGACAATTCTGAAAAAATTCCCAAAAATACAGTGTCAGATATAAAAAATGTTGATGTAAAATTCATAATGTCTGGGCTTTTGCTTTAACCCGCTTTTTAGCTTTTTGAGCAAAAAAAAATGAAAAAATAAGAAGCAGAGGTAAATTTACTGTAGACTGTTTCTCGAAATTTTGTATGCATAATACCAGATTTTTGAAAAAAAATTCTCCGATTTTTCTAAAGTGTATTTCATAATTTTCGATTTTTTTTATCATGGTGACAAAAACCCTAATTAGGGGTTGAAGCAAAAGCCCAGACATTATGAATTTTACACCAACATTTTTTATATCTGACACTGTATTTTTGGGAATTTTTTCAGATTTTTTGATTACGGCCATCGAGTTATTCAAAAAAAAAATTCAAAAATTCATGACGCGCTCAAATTTATTTTGAAAAATCTGAAAAAAATTGTAATTGCTTGATAGAGTGAGAGTAATGATAGAAAAAAATCGGGAACCAGATTTGAGGCGTCCCATATACATTAGGGTGGCAAAATGTTGTGCTCTATTTTTTTCCTTCTTCCCACCATCCAATTATCTTCTCAAAAGAAAAAAAAATTGTGGCGGAAGCTGCGAGCGGTCGAGAAATATTTAGACGTCGCTCAAGCCTCCCAAAAATTTAAATTTTCATTAAAAAATCGATTTTTTTTTCGTCCACTTCTCACCCATGAATTTTACGTGTTATAATTTTTCAATTTACCTCGCGAAAGCTCTAGCGGGCCAATGAATATTTTGTGGTCGCTCAAAGTTTTCGAAATTCAGAATTTTGGCCGAAAAATAAATCTCGCATCCACTATAATTCCCTGTAGCATAAAAACAACATAAACAGCCAAGTGTTACATTTTCTGAATAATTTATTATAATAATTTTTAACAAACACCAATAAGACGATATGTGTTATTATGTATTATTGCTTTATAGCATCGCTCGTCACAGAGTACAGCTACGATCGGTCCGCAGTTTTACTAACGAGACCAACTGTGGGACGCATTATGATGCGCGGACAAAAGCTGCCATTTCGGTTTTACGAATAAAACAACCTATAACTTTTGTTTACGGACAAGAGCTTCAAAGAATTATTTTACGAGAGCAAAGATTATAATTCTTGTTCCTGAAGAAAAAAGGTTGAATTGTTTTGAAAATTTTACAAAGCGTCAAATTTATAAGTGAGAAGAGTAAAAAAAAAAAATTGGCGAAAATTGGAAATTTCGAAGCACCTGAGCGACCACTAAAAATTTATTGGCCAGCTAGAGCTTTCGCGAGATTAACTTGAAAATTATAAAGCGTAAAATGCATGGGTGAGAAGTGGACGAAAAAACATCGATTTTTTAATGAAAATTTAAATTTTTGGGAGGCTTGAGCGACGTCTAAATATTTCTCGACCGCTCGCAGCTTCCGCCACAATTGATTTTTTCTTTAAAGAAGGTAATTGGATGGCGAGGAAAGGGAAAATAATAGAGCTCAAAGTTGTGCCACCCATACACGTTGCGCTATAAATATATGCCTGTGTGTGTATTTCCGATGGAGAATGAAATGACAGAAGAACGATTTATTAAAGAACGATGTCGTTTCGTTGTAACCATTTTTCGGATTATTTCTCTAAATTTTTCTCCCAGTCAATCGACCGACGTACGTGCAAGCATTGAAACTTAAGGTACTTACACTGATAGATTCACATGTCTAAAAATGAAAGCATACCAATGGGACTTTTTGCTAACCTACCATAGCAATTGCATAATTAACGTGTTGAACGCCTAATCACTCATTGAGTATGTATCTAAATCACAGCTCATGCTACTAATTACTTATGTGAAAGGAAAGAAAAAATACAATTAACAAACAACGTTTTCGTAGAGTAGTTTAAAAAATCACACAGACACGCACTTGCAAATACACATACACAAACACGCGTGCGCGCGAACACACACGTACTACGAACACCCACACAAATTTAGAATTTAATATGCGATATAAAATGTGGGCGTGTCTCTCGTGATTTTTAAAGCATGTTACGTTTGTCGTATGTACGTTATCCGCGTTTGCTTTTCAAATTTGAACGTGGTTCATAACGCAGCTTCTTTTTCTTTACTTCCGGGTGTCGCATAGTCCCAAAGGAGATTATCCGCAAAGCAATCATTGCCGTACACCATCGTAGGAACCAAAATTTCATAACATCCCAATCACCCACGGTCCATTTAATAGTTTTTTTTTTCACGTCGCTGCGTTTATCTCGATCGACAATTAAATTGATATACAATTAAAAAAGTGCAGTTTGTGCTGCTGGAAAGATTGACGAACGAAATGCAGAAAAAAATGATTGTTCAAATTGTATCCACTCTCGGCTAAAATAAATATACCGCGGTATACGTACATGCAATATAGAAAAATAGAAATGATGTGTAACAGCGAGTTTCAGGATTACACGTGTATTTGGAGTGATACGTGACATCAATTTCTCCACCACAGGCAACGTCGTTACTATTGCCGCTGTGTATTTTCACATGTGGGTGCGCGCACGCGCGCGCGTGTATGTGTTAGTGAGTGTGTGTGCTTATAGTTGTTCCATATATACATGCCTACATTTAAATGTACATATAGACGACCGAGGTGGACCCCCTCGGGGCTCCGAATAAAATACTTGGCTTTGATCGAGAAACTACGACGGTTAATTGGCTGTTGGCAATAATGGTGTCTCATGAAATTCGAGTGTGTCCTACGTGATCTCGTATCTTCGTTTCATTTCTTCTACTAACCGAGCGATTACTTCACGAAACGTATTACAATTTTGACACTGATCGAAAATAAGCGAACGTTACCATTCTTCTAGTGAAAAAAAAAGAAAGTACTGATCAATTCGAAGCAAGGTAGCACCGAATAAATATTCAAAGAAACACCGATTGCCCTACTCCGATGTACGGTATCAGCAAGTTTTTTCGGTCATAGTAAATTTTATCCCATTCCATTCGTGTTAATCTTTAGTGATGTATTTCTAAACATGTCCAAATTGAACCAATGAATGTTTTTTTTTTGCGTTTACGAATCACCAGCACCGATTTCGATCGACTCATTCCGAAAACTACGAAAAAAGTGAAAAAATTCCGATTGGACGGGTCGCCAAAAATGTTGTCAATTTTAGTTAACTAACTTGGATATAGAAATTCAAATGCGGGGACGAATCCTACAGAGAGCATCTATCCTATCGAACGAGTGTTTCGGATCAACCAAAATCAGTATCTCTCAAATAATTTGCATCAATGATTTCTTAAATTAATTATTTGGATGAGAGGATGCAGTAGTGTTCCGAGTGGTACGTGTCACGGTTTGCATAAGTTTGTATCTCAAATGACAATGTCGAAGTGAAATTCTCGATCGGGTGGGGATCCAAACATCGAAGGACCAAATATAGATCGACAAATATTTCGAAACAACAGAATTATGAACTCTCAAAATAACGAAGGTTTAATTATTCGAAATGTTATGTTTCGATCGAAGAAAAAATCGAATGACCATAAAGCAAAGCATCATTTATTCGAGAGCTCATTTATCTGAAAACGTATATTCAGATCGTCTGCAATTTAAGACGTACAAATATAGATTGGAACAATCTATAACATCCATATCTCCGAAACAGAAAAAAGCGAGTATCTAATATTCGTAATACCGCCTATCGCGAAAACCAAAGTATCGAGATGCAAAATATCGATGGTGCGAAATGGCGAATGCCAAAATGGCGAACATGGTATGGATGCCGTCCCGGCCGACCGCTAACGCTATCTGCCTCGATCACAAGTTTTCGCCATCCGGGCCGTTCGACATTTTGACTCTTCCCTATTTTAACCACTCGACTTTTTGGCCGTTCGATTTAATGCTTTCTGTTTTTTGAACCGTTGCTACATTTACAATTCGAAGATTCGTCTTCTCGAATTATTTAGTGTTATTCATATAAGCAATTCGATATTATGTCTCTCAATATTTTGTAAATCGGTTTTTGTTTTTCGCTATATTTCAACTTCGAGATATTCGTATTCGGAATTTTTATTTACGACTATATAAACCCTCCGAACATTGATCTATCTATATTCAAACATTCGACATTTTTTAATTCGATATTTCAGCCCATCCGAATATTGATCGATATTTCGACTCCCACCCTCTCGATCGTGGTAGAGCCACTCCACTATAGAATTCGAACGTATACCGAGAAAAAAAAAAACAAAACATATTTAGATGCGTGTGTGTTTGCTGTACGTATATCTGTGCGTATGAGTAAACCACGCGCGACCGTTATTAGTCACGGTTCGTTCGTGTCGCAACGCGCACGCGTAAGTGTTATCCTCGCATCTTTTCATCACGTCAAGAACGTTACTATTTCCCTTCGTGAGTTATCGCGATGTGAAGAGCGCGCGTTCCGACGACGATGATTCTTGCTGTTGTTTTGCCTCACGGTGCGGTTCCGTGTTTCGCGGACACGTTACATACCCGGCAACATTGCATATGCATGCGCTCACACGTACACGCATGTATACACTCTTTTGTTGTGCACTCGCGCGCTTGCGCGACTGTGGGTGTGGGAAAACGTTAAGGATAAGTCGTTTTCAACGAGACAACTCGCGCGAATGCGTATCTCTGCTGTGTAACGAAAAGACACGCATTCGGTCGCGTATTGAGGAATGAGCAATGTCGACGTGAGACATTGCCAACAGCACATTTACTGTACGCTTTGCGATACAATTTTGGAGACAAAAAAAAAGTCATCGAGAAGGAAACGGAAAGGACAAAAAAAAACGCAGAGGAGAATTGAAGTATTTCCAGCGAAGGATGGGAATAGAGAAGGAAGGAAGAGGAAGCAAGTGTAGATGAAACAGATCCGATGAAACAACTAGCTGGACGGATTGCACGTGGTGGCTGTATCGGCAAGACTCCTGGTACTGGTCACAACGTCCGTACACGTTGGACTCGTGTTACTCGCGTTGCTACTCGCGCTACTACCGGCGCTCCCAACGTTCGGCTTTTGGGTTATGTGGGTCTGATAGTGCTTCGCGAGATGGGCCTTCTGACGAAAGCTCTTGCCGCATATGGAGCAGGCAAACGGTTTTTCACCGGTGTGAGTTCTTATGTGAACGTTGACGCTGTACTTGTCCTTGAAGCCTTTGCTGCATATGCTGCAGTAATGAAGAGATCGTTCCTTGCGTGGCAAAGAGCCCGGGGATCCACCGTTGCCGCTCGGCGTTTGTCCGTTTCCAGCGCTGCCGTTACCGCTGCAAGCGCTCGCGCCCGTGCCACCATTGGCGTTTGCCGAATTCGCCGCGGCCTTCGGTTTCCTGCTGTACTTCTTGGCTGGTTTCGTACTACCGCGAGACGGAGCTATCTGAATCTGCGTGTTGTTCGTGCTGGTCGTCGTCACCGGCGTTACGTCGGTGGTCGTTGTCGCTTGCACGAGCTGTTCCTGTTGAGTCGCCGTAACGACCGTCACGGTGCCAACCTGTCCAAGATCGGCCGGAAGCGTTATGGTCCCTAAGCTTCCGCTCGTAGGATCGAGCGTGTACATGACTGTTGTCGTGGCCGATACGTTGCAAACAGGATCGAGATTGCAGTAAGACTCGACAACCTCGTTCGCGATGCTCTTTAGTTTTTCGTAATCGCCCGGTCTGTAGGTCGTCGTTTCCAACTGCGACAGCAACAGATCTTCTTCCGTACAGCCGTGCATCGATTCGTCCGGTTGCATCTGCTGCTGCTGCTGCTGCTGTTGTTGCTGTTGTTGTTGGCTCGGGTCGCGCAACAGCTGAATACTGCTCGCAGTGCTGTTGCTGACGGACAAGGACATGGTTGACGACTGCGAGGACGAGGGCGAAGCTATTTGCGTCGTGCCCGAATACAACTTTCCCTGCAGGGCACTACGTAGAAGAGACTCGGCGGAATCATTGGCAGCTGCCGCGGCTGCCGCGGCCACCGCGTCTCGCAGATGATTCTGATCGGAGAGCTTCCAATCGTTGTTGTTGTCAACGTGAGTATTGTTCGGGCCACGGCCGCACGAGTCTTTGCTCTCGACGAAGCCACTGTCGTCGGTCGTATACTGGGAGGAGGGGGTCGCTATGACGTGGTACCTGTCGGTTCGAGTCACATCGGCAACGGAATTTTGCACGTCGTGTTCCTGCTCCGCCGGGCTCGGCTCCATACTCAGTATCGCGTCGAGGTCCAGATTCGGTCGCAATGACCAAGAATCGTTGGACGGAGCGGCCGGACTCTTGCAACAGTCCAACGCGTCCATCGAGTTCGCGTCGTTGTTCAATACGGTCAGGGTGTAAATTGCACCGTCGGTGTTTTGATGCCGATCGTTGGCGTTGCAGCCACCGCTGTTCGACGTTCTCTGGCCTGGCTCGTTGCCGGGATGAACGACGCCAACGTTCTCGTTGTGAGCCTCGCTGTTGGTGTGAGCCGACCAGCAATACTTGTTCAGATCCTCGAGCAGTATGTTGCACGTTTGTTCCTTGCCGTCGTCGCCGCCCCAATAATCGCAGTCGGACTGATCCATGGGTACTTGCTCGGTGCCGGTCACCGGGCAGCCGTGATTACGTACCGCATTGTGATGATGGCTCAGCGAACCGGTTATCGTCGAGACCGGGGGCAAAGCCGTCAGTGTATTATTGTTCGTTTCCTTGATGAAGGAGACCGACGTGCTCGTATGAATGTCCCGACTGTCGCGATCCTCGTGTCTCGGATCCTGATGGAGAAAACTTATTCCACGGCCGCACGTACGGTGAAGAAAATTGTCATCGTCCGTTATTACGACACCGCCACCAGTTCCGCTACCGGATGTACAGTGCGGCGGTGGTGAGACCACGAAGTCGAAGAAATCCGTTTTCCCCAGATCCTCCCCCGGTGCACCAGGCGCGAACGCCTCGGTGAGGTCCATCGTCCTGCGACACCTCGGATGATGCTTTCACGCAACAATTCCTTCCTCGGTTCAATTTTATTTTGTCTGTCACGAAAGTTTTAACGGCCCCGTCTTCGGGCCGTTTCACACCGCTAACCCCGGACGCCCTGCACTTCCTTAATTCTAATTTCTCTTCTTCGGCTCCAAGTGGCAAGCTTTTGGGTGAAGGATGACGCCTCCTTGGGATTCTCACACTGGACGGCTCGAAGTTCCCCCGCGGTGTTTCCTCAAGCGAATCGGCAATCTTTGAGCCCGATCGACCACGGCATCCTTCACTCGGGCATACCCGCGTCTGCAAAAAAAACCAACAAAAAAACATGGTAGATCAGTCACGAGGAGTACAAGTAGGAATTATAACGACATCGCAACATTCCGAGATTTATTTTTGGCCCGTGATAGACGCGAGAGATTCCTTCAGACGTTTTTGGGTGTCTGAGAAATGATCTATCACAGCGACGGATACCCTCGGGCGACGATAAATTTCAAGGCTCGTACGTATGTTACGAAAACACGTTGAACATTGTCTTTCATTGTTCCTGTGCTTTTTTTTCCCTTTCTTTTTGGGGAAAGGGTCGGTGTCTTCTCAGGCTTGGGACTATCGCTTAGGTCACAGACATATTTGCATTCCTTTTCTCTATCGTCGATCGGAAAGTTTGGATAACTCGTCGCGCGTAAGTAAGCCCGAAGTCTTCATGATGCATGATATATAGCGAAATAGGGAGAAGGCGGAATCGCTTCAAGGCTTCTCTCGCGATACAGTTATCTCCAGTTAGTGGGAGTCTGCACAGTTAGTCGTCACAAGACAAGGACGAGGAAGACTCGCGGAGACGAACGAGAATACAAAAGTCCGCATCGCCGCTGGCAACGCAACATCGGAAGACTCAACAGACCTGTCTGGTGCTCGCACACTACATAAATTTGTTATATATGTAACCTCTCGACGCGACTCCTGAATTAATTTTTAACGTCGTTGCGTCTCCGCATGCATAGGATACGCGAAACTGAGAGAATCCCCCCCCCCCACCTCTCTCTCTCTTTCACTCATGTGGGATCTCGTCTTACTGATAGATACTACCCCGAGACTCTCCTATCAATCATTCCTGAATTCCATCCGTATAAATCGTATAAATTAGCGAACCGGAATTTACACGTAGTCGAAGGCGTTCAACGTTCGATCTATGAATTTTTCATGCACAATAAGATACATTAATTCTCGTGTAACTTTCATATGTATGCGTGTAAACGTACAAAGATAAGTCAGCTTTGAAGAGTGCCTTGAAATTCATTTGTCACAACTCGTGTGGTACATCTTTTGGATAAATCGGGAGAGTTTTACGCTTTTACGTGTCATAGACATAATATGCTCCAACAGGAAAAAATATGATAAGACACAATTTGTATATAACCCAGGCTATACGTATACCCGATATTAAGGGGTTAGATTACTGTGGAAATCAAAAAAATCGTTCGTTGCCTGAAGCAACTTACGTTGAAGATGGAGGTCCAACATATGGTCCAGGAATCGCAGATTGAACGTAAACTCATTATTACGATAGAACTGCTAGTAAAACTTTAAACGCGTTTTTCTCGAAACTATGTTTGTCTAAACAGTGTACACATATAACTAGTGTTTACGAAGTGCTACGTGTATTACCAAATGGATGAAGGTTCACGTTGAACCGTCATGGCATTTAAATGAAAAAAAATGAACAAACTGCGATTAGTGTCAGGAATGTCGTGTTAAAAAATTAAGCGGTTTCTCCACTTGGTTGAGTAATAATACTCGAACAAAATTCAACTTGAACCTTAAAAATCTCCGAAACTATGTGGTTAAACCGATTAATTTTTGGACAGTTAATGCATCCGAAATTAATCTTCCAGTGACATGAATTTCGATCGTCTACAAACATTTCGATTTTGGTATCGAAACTCCTCAAAGCGCTTCCTTTGATCAGTTCAATAAAATCTGTGTTATCGGATTCAGTTTCACTGCTGGTAATATCGATATTTTTTTTTCTTTTTTGGCGGCTGCCCTCTTTTCTTTACAATACTTTTCTTTATCAGCTGTGTTATTTTTTACTGTCCTACAATCTTTTTTTCACTGCCCTAATTTTAGTTTCCGTTATTTCGGTTGTTCTCTTTATTTTCTCTTCGATAGCTCAGTACCATGGAAGATGTAATTTTCAATGTCGCCATCTCCTAGGGCTAAACAGTCTTCAGAAAGATTCAAAAGGCTTAAAGACGGCCTAGGTGGCGTGTGATCTTGGTTCACGCTATTCTGCTCAGCCTCATTTAAGACAGTTTCTAGTTTATTTTTATCAGCAGCGTTTGGGACTTGATCGTCTAGTGGAGGCACTTCGTTCCGCTGATTTAGTGCAAAACCTCGATCAGACTCAGATTCCTGTACGCGCTCACGTAACGCAGGCTCTCCAGAAACGCCTGGTACTTGATAGTCACAACAAATTATAGTCACAACAAGTTGGAAAAAAAACGCCAAAAGAACAAAATCTGTCTTTGCTCGCTAAAGAATTTATAGTTGCGGATAGTTGCCCGAGGGCGACTACCCGCCGAAGTAAATTGGGCGACTATCCTTTTTGATACGGATACTTGCCCTTGTTATTTGCGAAATAAATAAAAACTATTCAACAATAAGACCTAGTAAACAGAGTAACTTAAACTCTAATGCGTGCTGAGAAACAAAAAGTTGACTGAAACAACAATCAGTAATAATGATATTCTATCGAAATTACATACCAATATAATTTCGACACCCGTCAAAGTTGTGCCGCGGAAGATTTTTGCTCACCCGGACAAAACGCGTGCGCCTACTTCGAAGGCTTACATGGCACCGAGGCCTGCAGGAGGAGCCCTTCCAATCACAGTCAAACGTTAACCCCCCCCCCCCCAACATCCCTAACATAGTGTATTCAAAACTGGGGCACGTATACCCCTGGGGCAACTATCCGGCTTTTACCCTATGTGTACCCACTTTGCAAGGTAGTACATAGGAATTTGTTTCACGCTTGCTGGTACAACACTAGAGTTTACCATGAGCAATGCCAGCATGTTCAGGTTCTCGTTCCTAATTATGGTTTAGCTAGCATGTCACACCTTCAAACAAGTCGCCCAACCTTGAAACTTCCAAAAAAGATTAACCACCTCGAAAACACCGGAAAAACTCCTACATAATCTTCCGTACATCTGCCACAGGGGTATCCTTTTTTTAAGTGCCAAGCAAACGGCATACAATTCTTTCCACACTCAGAAATCTATTTCCGATCTACAGCTTATCTATATAAACACAAATCTATATCTCATCTCACAAGGAACACAAACACGTACATACGAAGGAAAAGGAAAACCAAGTTCGGGTGCAATTAACAGTAAGTTCACTTAATAAATGGGTACAATACTCTGAAAACACACGTTTAAATGTGTGATCGCCGTAAGGTTCCGCAGAACCACTTCTTCTACATGCAACCTTATCGATCGAACTATCTAAGCATTCGAACTGATTCAAGTCCCCTACCAGCCTCAGAACCACTGGTTAACCTATCTTCCACTTTAAATTAACATACCTTTAATGCAGTGACGTCGAGGTAGTATTCTACAGCAAACATGTACATCTGAGCAAATGCTTATCCCCTGCCGATATGCGCGCTGCGAACAAACTCCCGTCATACTAATATCAATCCCCTACTGGACCAAACTGAATATCCTAAGCCCGGACCAGCATACTTCAGAGCTGCATTCACCATCAACCATCCCAAAGAAGACATGGTCCTTCGGGAACGGCCCCAATTTCTTACTATCCAGCATTTCCGCACTGAATACACAAGATAAGCGTTCCATACTTCCGCACCCTACCTATGGAACGACCTCCCACAGCACTAACACCTGAGTCAGGCCTCTTTTCACAAAATGTTAAGCGTCTCGTCCACCCTAAACAGCAGTTAACACTACTCCCCCTGGCTATTGTCGGCCCCAACAATATGTCATAGGTGGCAGCCTTATGATTAAACGACTGACCTACGCAAACTACATAAACCGTTACTATACTGTAAAAAAATGATATGAAATTTACAATAAATTTAAGATAACTTATTTAAGGTAAATTTAAAACAGGAACATGAAATTCTAACGTGGATATAGAATTTAATAGACGCAACACGGAATTTCAAAAACAAGTTTGTAAATTTGTGGAAAATGTATTGCATTAACCCGTGTCTTCCTTTGAAAATTACTACAGATGTATAATAAATCAACTATAAAAAACAGAGCATTGAAAGTACAAAACAAGTTTGAAATTTATTTACAGCTGCCTGAAAAATATAATATATGTAAAACTGAATTTTACGATACGCACAATGCATGATCACAACAGATTTATTTAAAAGAGCGAAACTGGAATTGAAAAAAAAATCATAAACGCTGATAAAAATCACATGAATCAATGTGAAAATTATATTAAATTTACATTACATTTAAGGCACAAAAGAATTGAATTTTACGAACTTAGTAAATGAAATTGAATTTAAGACACTTGTACCGTAAATTCAAAACAGGAACATGAAATTTTAACGTGGATATAGAATTTAATAGGTGCAACATGGAATTTCCAAGACAAAAGCCACTGAGAATAACAATTGTTTGTCGAAAATAAATCACAGTTAAGTTGAATTTTATGTGATCATATATTAATATTGAAGAAACATTTCATGATTTTCATAATTACTGACCCGGACAATATCTCACAATCACATGAATTTCAAATACATGCGTGCAGTGGACAGAGATGGGCGCGCGGTCGGTGTACGGGCTCGGCGGTCACTGAAGTTAAGCAGCATTGGAGGCTGCCAATACTTGGAGCGGTGACCGCTTGCCCGTGCACTGGTCCGCGCGTCAACCTCTGAGTGGGAGGCAGTTTTTCTGAGTTTCTGATGGTAATACAACTGAAACTCAGCCGAATATAGCCACATGTATCGGCCCAGGTTTTCCGCAGTTTCCCTGGGCCCTCATGCAAATGCGATACAGTAGTGCATTAGGAAAGAGTGGATGCGGTCAACACTCGGGGGGGGGGGGGGGGGGGGGGGGGCTCTCTGGAAGGAATGTAGAAGGGAACTGTGGAAAGATTGTGAATGATGGAAGTAATAAAGGAGGGGATGGTAAAAGGGGAAGGACACCGTGCCTCTGAAGGAATACATATATAAAGAAAAAAAATACATACGTGCAGTGATTTCACTGCATTTAAATGTTATTATTCAAGTATTCAGTATTAATTACGGGATAAAGCTGCGAAAAATCATATACACAAGTATCACGAAAGTATCATACAGTACACGAATTGTATGGTCTTAATTTGATAATTTTTACATAAAAACGTATGGCAATTATCAATTTCTGAAATAAACTTAATACTTAGGATCAGTAATTTTAATACACACCCGTATATTGATATTAGCAAATGGTTGTTGAATTTAATATACACTCGTATTTTGATATCAGCGAATGGTTCTTGATTTCAATATACTTGGATGTGATTATTTCTTTACACGTGCATTATTTTTCAAACGCACAAGTATATTAACGGCGGGGTAAAGTTAATTCGGCGAAAAAAGGCATGATTTTAAGATTTTTTTTTGGCGTAACGAATAGTGTTCGTTTATTGAAAAATTTACATATAATAAAGTAACATTTGAACAA
The DNA here is from genome assembly GCA_964007375.1 of Ophion obscuratus. Lineage (NCBI taxonomy): Eukaryota > Metazoa > Arthropoda > Insecta > Hymenoptera > Ichneumonidae > Ophion > Ophion obscuratus. The sequence continues at coordinate 2,630,377 of OZ023319.1, forward strand.
CATTTTCCTAAATTTGCATTGCAAAATATTCAAAATTGAGCGAGTGAAAATTAAACCCCGGAGACGCCTCGAAAAAAGTTGGTTTGCGGTGTGCACCATAACTCGCAACAGAATCATTTGAAACAAAAAAATCAAAATGCATTTGTTAAAGGAGATGTTTCTCGAAGTAATGACGGGAGGATTTTTTTTTCGATTTTTCGATTTTTCGTAGCACTTGGGAGCCAGAAACCCGATTTTCGCTAAAAAAAAATCGGCTAATTGGTTGTTGAAAAATTAGTAATTATTAAAAAAAACAAAAAAGCTCTCGACAATACCTGGTGAGTTATGTGAAGAAGTACTGTGCAAAATTTCAAAGCGATTGGTCCAGTAGATTTTGAGTTACGGCACACGGACTTCAAATATGACAAGTCTCAGAAAAACGGTTTGAAAAACGCAGAACAGAAGAGAACGGCATGGAGCAATAGACGCTCAAATACTCATAACTTCGTCAATTTTACTCCGATCGACTTGAAATTTTAACACAATATTCTTGATATGTTATGCATTCATTTAAAAAATGAAAAAAATGAAAAAAAAATTTAAATACTTTACCCCGCCCTTAATATTACGGTACTACACTTTCATTTTTAAAATAACCTATTTTGGAATTTCAAAGTCGTATCTGAAATTTCATAAGCGGTATACGCATAAAAACTTCCTACACTTGTATATTAATTGTTGTACAGACATTTTTTTACAGTGTGTCCGTATCGGCTTCTTGTTTCTGCGCCTTATACCAGGTGTGTAAGTATGAAACCGGAATTTTTGTACAGAAAAAACACGTTTATTGTAATGATATGATACAAAGTATCATATCATTACCGTAGGTACATCCGCCAGTTGTTGTTGTGTTTGAGCGTCGTCTTCGTCCAACAAGGCTTGCAGGTCAGCGTCTTTCTAACTTTTTCGGTGGTCTTCCACGTTCTTCGTTCCTCACGTCAAAATCGCCACTTTTGAACCGTTTGAACCACTCGAAACACTGTGTTTTACCGAGAGCATGCTCATCAAACGCCTCCACAAGCATTCGATGCGATTCGGCTGCGGTTTTCTTCAGATGAAAACAGAAAAGTAGTGCTGTCGGCAAATCGTAATTTGTTGGCACAAAACTCGACATGTTTATCTCTAATAAACTAATGCTACTGAATGAAACTCGTGTTATTGTGAGTTGGAAATCTTTGTCGGATATCAATACAATAACAAGACACCGCTGACGTGATGTGTCGGTAACTGCATCGACATCTAGCGCCACCTATGGGCAAATTCCGGTTTCATACTTACACACCTGGTAGACCTATAGCAACAGCAATCAGAATACATTTTTGTCCTAGAGCAGTAATAAATATATCTACCCCCCCCCGCCCCTTTTTTCTACGTTTCTCTCGAAAGGATCAGAGGCCGCTGATAGTCCGGCAAAGCGCGAGTTGTGCATCCACTCCGTTTAGGTGTAACGCGTACCAAGTGGTTTAGTCTCGTTGTGTATCGGTCGCTCCTAAGCGTACTCTATATTTGATGCCGCCTGTGCTCGTCGCGCAAACATTGAGTGAGTACGTGAGTTAGAAAAGCCCGCAAGGTGAGGGGTTCTAAGGGGTAAAAAGGATCAGTATGGAGGACTGTCCTCATGGTGGCTCAGCTTGGTGAGCAAGCGCGCGCGTCTGCATGTACACTGATGCGAATCGTAGCTAGGGGAGGGCGCGGGCAATCATATACGCACACACATACACACACCTACTTTTGTGTGTGTGCGTGTATGTGCGCGCGTGTCTGTATGTGTGCGTGTGGGGGAGGGGTGATTTTGAAGGCTGTCCTCATAGTACCTTATTATTCTCATACTCAGCATCACGTTAACTCCAACATCTTTGACATCACCTTCCAACGCATTTAAGTATATTCATATAGACTTCATTTCCAGTGCGGTCCGCAAAGCAGCCAGATTTCCTGATATCCAACATTAAATAGGTATAACGGGTTCGAAGTATTCCCCTCCCCCTGCAAACACAAATAGCGGGGATTAGTCCGAAGACCAAGATACTCGGCATGCTCCCGAGGCGTGGGAACGCGCCATGCTCGCGTATAAATTCAACCTATACACACGATGCCGGGGCTCTAATGTTACGGCGACTGTATCAAAGCCGGGGGAGTCTTTGGCAACGCGTGGGAGTTATTGGCAGAGTTTTCCTTGCTTGGAATCGCTGCGCGTAAAGAGCGACGGATCGAGATATTGAGCAAGAGGAAGCGAGAGGACTGTGTCAATTGCCGTTGTTTTGTTTCTTGTTGCCCCGCGTTTCCTCGTTCACCCTATAGCGGGGCCAATAGATGTACACTCGCAATGGATGTAACGTTAATTCACTGCGTGTATGTGTAGAAGCTGCGCTCTCGTTCGTGTCTGTGAGACGACAAGCAGACCCGAGAGTGTGTCTCTTATTGCGAGGAGCAGAACGGTGCGCCAAGATCGCGAGGCTGTGCAAACGCGTGTGATATCGCACACTTGCAGTATACACATATACGGACACAGCGTTCAGGCAACACCTTAGGAGCGCCAGGTCGGGAAAGCTAAGCGCATTCGCGATTGTGCCAAGAAACCGTGCTCACTCTGTGGCACACTCATGTGGCATGGTTTTCTGGCTTTGCCGAACTAGATATCCAGTAACATACGCACATACACGGGTGTATATATACACACACACACACACACACACACACACACACACACACACACACACACACACACATGTGTGTATGTGTGTGTGCGTGTGCGTGTCAGTGTGTGTGTGTGTGTGTGTGTGTGTGTGTGTGTGTGTGTGTGTGTGTGTGTGTGTGTGTGTGCGTGTGTGTGTGTGTGTGAACCAGTGAAGGAACTCGCAGAGAGGCTAGGCTATGTCGAGGATTTAGTGAGACTCTCGGGGCGGACGATTGCACAACACGAATATTCTATCCCCGACGAATAACGTGGAGCCGCCAAGTCGGAGGCTTCGTCGTCTTATGGATCCGTAATATCATACTATCCGCGTACGTACTGTACTAAATTAATGCCGTGTGCGCGCGCGTCCAGCAAACATTGTACACCAAGCCTTTACGTACACTTATACAGGGTGCACCATTTCGGAAAAAGCATTAAAACTAATCGAAAAATAAGTTCGTACGAAAACGTGTTTCTTCCAAATGGGTTTGAAGTCCAAATCATCCAATTGTACATCCAATGGAAATACAAAATATTTTTTTGTCAACGCGTCTACGAAACACCGCTGTAACTTTCAATTTTTCTTATAAGAAGCCGTGGTTTTTATTTTTTTTTTTTTGTTAAGTAGCTGATTTGGGACGAAGCCAACGGAAAAAAAACTTTGATTTATCGAAAATCGATAAATTTATGGCGGTTTCAAGTTTTTGGAAATATCCCACGCTGCGTTACATTGGAGCGGCGAATTTCCAAAGGCGCGTTCGACTCTGTGTCGAGAAATATTTATGATGAATTATGGCATGTGAATGAATGAATTATGTACATGAACAGTAATAAACCCTTACTCAAACCGAAAATGTGCCACCGAAATCCTACACTGTAAAAAATGATATGAAATTTACAATGCATTTAAGATACAAAGGAATTGAATTTTACGAACTCAGTTGATGGAATTAAATTTGTAACACTTGTACCGTAAATTTAAAACAGGATCGTGAAAATCTAACGTCGATATAGAATTTAATAGATGCAACATGGAATTTCAATGACAAGTTTGTAAATTTGTGGAAAATTTATTGCAATAATCCATCTCTTCAATTGAAAATTACTACAGATGCATAATAAATCAATTATAAAAAACAGAGCATTGAAAATACAAAACAAGTTTGAAATTTATTTACAGCAGCCTGAAAAATATAATATATGTGAATCTGAATTTTACGATACGTACAATGCATGATCACAAGATTTATTTGTAAGTGCGAAACTGGAATTTAAAAAAAAAATCATAAACGCTGATGAAAATCACATGAAACAATGTGAAAATTATATTAAATTTACACTACATTTAAGGCACAAAAGAATTGAATTTTACGAACTTAATATACGAACGAATTTAATATACACTCGTATATTGATATCAGCAAATGGTTCTTGATTTCAATATACATGGATGTGAACATTTTTTTACACGGGCATTATTTTTCAAACGCACAAGTATATTAATACTACGGAGCTACACTTTTATTTTTAAAATAACCTGCTTTGGATTTTCAAAATATTATCTGAAATTTCATAAACGGCGTCCGCATAAAAACATCATACACTTGTGTATTAATTTTTACACAGAAACTTTTTACAGTGTACATTAAAGGTAATACTTTGCTTCCGTGAAATTAATACACACCCGTATGCTGATATTAGCAAATGGTTCTTAAATTTAATATACACTCGTATTTTGATATCGGCAAATGGTTCTTGATTTCAATATACTTGGATGTGATTATTTCTTTACACGTGCATTATTTTTCACACGCACAAGTATATTAATATTACGGAGCTACACTTTCATTTTTAAAATAACCTGTTTTGGATTTTAAAAATCGTATCTGAAATTTCATAAGCGGTATCCGCATAAAAACTTCCTACACTTGTGTATTAATTTTTATACAGAATTTTTTTACAGTGTACCGTCAGCATTAGCTACCCAAGGTGCGTAGGTGTAAGGGTTTAGTTTTGTTCATGTACATGCGTTATTTCAAAATCCCTAAAATGCGATTGAACAGCTGTAACTGATCATATTGGTTAACAGAGAGTCGAATACCCCTTTCGAATTCGTCTCGCAATCAGCTGTTGTTCTAAAAATTCAAAGCATGTTTTTTTCATTTAAAAAATAAAAAGTTACCGCGGTGTCTTATAGACGCGTTGACAAAAAAAAATATTTTGCATTCCTATCGGATGTTCCTCTCAAAACGTTATAACTTTTTTTTAGTAGCAGGAAACACTTTTATGCACGATCTCATATTTTCGATTTATTTTAATGCTTTCTTTAAAACGAGACACCCTGTGTATATGTTTGCGTAATATCTAATGGTACTTCGCATTAAAGTTTCTTAAGGATAAACTGTATGCATACGCCGGTTGGCGTTTGGTCTGTGGACGACTGGTGTGAAGCACGATTGGCAAATGCCATGGTTTAACTCGTACGGACTGAAGCACTATCGTTTTTGTTTAGCCTCAGTTTCGATAAATACAAATTTATGGGTATACGTTATTATTTCATGATGATTGATAGTGTAATGTATTTTATAATTCGTGTATGCTCGGGACTGTTTATATATTATGGCAAATCTCTCGGTAATTTTTATATATAGCTTACAATTGTTCGTTGTCAGTTTGCACTAACCGTTTGAAATGAAAAGCAATTACTACGTGACAAAACCATAAGTTTGAACTATCTGCATTAATGGCAGCATTGGAACTTGAAATCTTACACGTATGTTCATAGTCATGTTCGCTAATATTGAATTACTCATTTGATTTAACGTGATTGAGCATAGGTATTCGGCAAAATCTTACATGAAGGGTGGTGTGAAAGTTTTGCCGTGATTGTTAAGGTATTTCGACGGCTTTGTTACAGCCATCCTTTCCATTTATGGCCGACGAGAGTATCGTGAAAATTGCGCGGGAAACTTCGTCTACGGCTCTTGACTCCCATTCTTTTTTCTCCCCCCCCCCCTCTCTCACTCACACAGACACGATTTCGATATTAGAATCAGTCTATTAGTAACCTCAATTCAATAGCACCTTTACGCTCGATATTTATTACGTTCAAATAACGGTGTGCGGCGTCTATACACGATGTCAATGAAACGTTTAAAGTACGATCGTTGCACTCGCTAGTATGGAGGACCAGGGTAAACACTTAATTCTCTCGATCACTCATGCCATTTGTAATTGTAATTCCAATTCTCAACATCTCATTCTAACGATCCTTTTATCGAGGATTGAATTTCATAACGCCAGTATCAATTATTCCAATTAGCAAGAAAAAAATATCGTTCTCTGCTATACATCAATTTTTTGTATATCTTTTTCTTTTCTCGGTGGACAAATTTGGACTGAGGTCGATCCGCGTTAGTGTCCTAACTGCATCACGCTCCATTATGAAAGCATACGTGACGTGAGTGCGTGTGTGAGCGTGCATGCGTGGGTGCGTGGGTGCATCTGTGTGTGTGGTTGAAAGCGTAGATCCCACGGTTCGTCACTTCCACGGTATTTTTTTTACTCCAAGCAACACTCCAATCTTGTTCACGCTAGTGTATCGAAATGAGCGAATGCAAACTAGAGGTTTCTGTATCTGTTGTATTCACTGTAAAGAATCGCGTTCTTTGATTCTTCGTGCTCGAAATTATATCCATGGCACGCGCCTCTCAAAATCATTATATTGTATTGATATGCGTGACACGAGGAATGCTTCGGCAAGCACAGGCGATGCGATTTGTCATATCCACTCGTATTGTTGATTGTTCGAGCAGAACCAATTTTTTTTAGGAAACCCACCAAAAAAAGTCTGGTGAGGTGAAATCAGCGGACCTAAGAGCCCCGGGCTGCGAATGGAGTATCAACAAATACACCAATTTTTGGAATATGAGTTTCAGACGAGTTCTGATGTCTACGGCAAAATGTGGTGGAGCACCATCGTGCTGAAACCACACTCTATGGCTGGCATGTAAGTCGACTTCTTCCAGCAGCTGCAGCAATTCGTACTGGAAGAGTTCCATATATTCAGGGCTGGTCCCATCAAACAGAAATAAGCACCGATAAACTGCCCATAGACGTACCACACTACACACTGGATTCGCCTCCAATGCAACTACGAATGTGTGTACAAACCGGAAAATATACGGTTGCATTTGAAAAATAGCAGATGTTTTCCATATAAACCCAATGCTGTTACAGGCAAAGAGGAAAAAACAACCATCATCTTTCCCCCTCGAAATGGTACCACTTTTGCTAAACATTTTTGTTTTTTACTAATGGTTTTCTAACCCAAACAAAATGGAAGAAAAATCAAATTTCAAAGCGTCAATCTTCCTCGTCAGCCTCTTTTTCTCTCTCCCTTTGTTTTTTTCCATCCCACTGTCTTATTACCAGTGGAGATGGTCCGTTGTCATTATATATAGTGCCGAGGACTTTTCGGATGTCGAGGACTTATTAGGAGCCAAATGCTCCTCCGCGTCGTCCATTGGATGAGATACGAATATAATGGGTTCCAAGTGAGGTGAGATGGATAGTTCATGTGGGAAAACCGGCACTCACCGTAATAATTGTGGATTTCCGCTTTCCGCGCTCGAGAAGACGTAAAGAGCGTTTGCGTCGTGGGGACACGGCGACTTCGACGAGTGTAAGTACATCGCTAAGGGGGATCAAGCGAGCCAAACATTTTGATTGCTTTAGTTTTTGGAGCACGCGCGGCCAATCCGTGATCAGAGACACGGCCGATATTGTGCCCTGTTCCAGAACCGGATAATGGTCACGATCGTGCAGAATAAGCAAGAGACAGAGGGAGAGGTGGAATAAAAAAAAGCACGTTGAAGTAAAGGCGGCTGCGTTTGTATATCGCGTTCGAAAAATGTAATGAACTCGAATTCGTGGCATCTGAATACAATCGCCAGTAGGCTGTTTTCCGTTTTCCTATCATGGCCGCATGCTATCCAATATCGTCGATGCGCAAAATGATTGCACGAAAGGGAGAATTTGCTAAGATACGTTCTCAAATAATAAACGCTCTGAAAGTGCCGTTATTCATTTGACAAAAAAGTAATAATCCATTGCATATAGGATCGAAGCTTTCTCCAATGAATTCCGTATGCCTCGAGTGTAACGAAGGGTATCCCAATGTAACGAAGGGTAACCCAAACGGAGCCTGGACCTCGCGATCCAATATTTTGTCACTGTTTGATGCACAAGAAGGATATTATTAGGAGAGGAAAACTTTTTTGAAAAAACGAAATTTTACAAAAGATTTCTGTAATTCCACTGTCATAAGCACGCCAATGATTGACTGCCAATGAGAATCGAGTACGAGCCAGTTATTGACATCTGCTGAAATCATATGATGTATATAATTGGTACTGAATGATAGAACGATGCGATCGTTTCCGTTGTGACTCCGAGTATTTGACGAACATTCCGATGATCGGACCTGTTCGTTTTCAAACACATCTTCGGCGAGTGACGAACCCTCGTAGGACGCAGCTAGAATATGCTGACGCGGATTTATGTATCTGATGTATATTTGTATCCAGAGTCGGGTATAATGATGGAGGATGAGGGATTGAGGGTAGGGCTCTCATCCCCGAAGATGACCGCTAATCGTCGTTCGTGGTACGGGGTCATCGTTCTTCCGGCACCTTGCTTCTCTTCCTTGAGCTCCCTACAGGAAGGTATTAAATCGAATGAAGGGAGGAACAGTAGTCGAAAACCTCGAGATGAACATCAAAGGACCCTGAAATAATGACCGCGAAGACGAAGATAAAGACCAACGCGAGACAGATAATTTATTTTCCCAAGAAATTACCTCTGTGTTCCTAATTACATATTGCGATGAGTCATCATCAGCGTAATTGATTTGATGGTACAATTGACTTTTTGATTCCCAACCCGCATTAGTTTCAGCAAAGATATTCCGGATTCAAACGAAAATCGACAGTTGGGGGAATGGCTGTCTTGTTCACTTTTTGTTCCGTATTGCTCGTTGATCTTCAAGAAATAATCAGCTAGTAAATCAATCGATGATCCTATGATCGTTAGGTTTAATATCTCAGTATTATACGTATGTGCCATTAGTAGGATATTTAGATGAACATCAGACAATATCCATTTTCGTGGATGCAGCACTTTTTTAACATTGAATGTTCCTGCGTGTTTCCTATTGGGCTTTTACGATTCAACTCCTTCCGCTTTTGTTGTACACTTGTAACTTCACTACTTCTAACTCGTTGAAGGGCCCCTAAAGGGTTACCGATGGGCAAAAACGATTCAGAGGTGACACGCCTATATTTGATGGAGTGGCTTTCCCCCTCAAAGCCGTCTTTGAGCCGATAAAGAAAATCGTGTGTAATAGTTTTTAATGTTTCACCACATATACGAGCTTCAATAAAATGGAAGGCGGACACTATAAGTGATGTTGCTTATCAGTGTAATTAATAATTGCATTAGTTGGCAGCAGCTTGAAGTACAGGTACTTCGAATATACCCTAACCACGCTGTCTATGATCTTCTTTGACTAACGTTGTTCTATAGAATCCAGTTTTTCTTGCTGGAAGAAACCACTTTTTTCATCACCTTTGAGTAATGAATTGCGAATTGAAATTGATTTTACTAAATTTTCATCGCTTCTCGATGCGCCACCCCAGTATCGAGCCTCTTGACTGTCTCAACATTTTGGAACTGGTTCCAAACAGTTGTGACGGGAATGTTTAGTGTCTGGCCAATCTCACCCATGATTTAGGGGGATACCCCCACTTGCGATTTTGAAAAAATCGATTTTTTTTATTGCATTTTTTTGAAGTATAAGTATCTGAGAATATGTCCTGAAAATTTCAAGTCGATCCGAACAAAATTGACTGAGATATGAGCGTTGAAAGAGAAGAATCCGTTCTTCGTGTAAGCTGAAATTGAAACTGTGAACGCGTTTTTCTCAAAATGGCATTTCTGAAGTCGGTGACCAAGATTACTCGAACACTAATGAACCGATCTTCTTGAAATTTTGCAGGCTTATTTAATACATAAAAATGTAGTTTTTAATCGTTCAATTTTTTTTTCGAAAAAAATGGCCGTTTTATAGCCAAAAAACGGCCGTTTTTTTCGTTAAAATCGAACCATTAACTTTGAATGTCCGCCATTTTGTGAAAAATGAATATTTTTTAAAATCCTTCGATTAAAGACTAGTTTATACTTATATTTGACTAAATTCATCCGCATTTTTTTTTCAGATGTTCCACTTCGCCGCAATGTTGGTCACCGCAAACCGTGTATATAAAAACATTATTTCATTGACGGATATTTGCCACTAAACAATGTAATATTTTTCAATAAAAAAATTACTGAAAGTTCTTCAAGATGTGTTCTTTAAGATGGTATATTGATCGATTAAAAAAGTTTTGTAGTTTTCTTTAAAAAAATTCATGAAAAAGGCCTCTTTTGCGCTACAAGTGGGGGTAGGGCCTTAACGGCAGTTGTTATCAAGCATAGAGGTAATTTCCCTACGTCTCGGAGGCTGGTGAACAGGCGCGAGATGCATCTTTCACATTGAAACTTTCCCCTCTGCATCTCCGGAACCACTTTCCGTACGTTGATTCATTTACGGCATTAGCCTCGTATCAAGCACAGCTTTTTTCCCTAATTCCCAAGCGGCAAAATCGGATGAATATATACAACCCAAAATGTGTTTCTGTCGTTAACTTCGTATCTCGCCTCCCAGAATTTGTTATAAATTTATTTTTGGAAAACAATCTTGCGTATATGAAATATTTCCAATCACGTGAAATCTGCCTCAGGATCGGCGAAACCTCCCTATCAGTTTTTATCTCACTTTTATACATTGTAACAAGGCGCATGAATATTCCTATCGAAGGCTCAAAATCAACTTTGCCGGAAGACAATGGAATTACCGATCACCAGATCAGGGAGAAAAGTATCGCCATTGAGGCTTTCGAAGTTCCGGATTTTGCGTCGAAGAACGATACCCATTAGACCGTTATGAAAAGAGGAGGCCAACAAAATTTTAGTAAACCCCTATAATTTTTGAGTGATTCCAATGAGTAACGAATATACAGGTCGGGTCGAAGAAACTGGGAGCCATATACAGTCTATCCAAGAAAAGCGTAGCCTGCAAAACTGAATTTGTTTTACAGTACTTAAAAAAAGGGTCGTCCCAAAAAATTATGCACGTAGGAAAGTATTATTCATTGGTACTTTGATGCTTCATTCGTGCCAACTCGTCTGGGCACCTGCATTATAACAATCTGGCATCTACAATATACGATCATCGAACTGAGCGCTATAAAGCATCTTAGATGAAGTCCCTTTATATCTGCTTCCATTATAATTATCTGCTTCATCGTTTCCGCGTGAAAATTATGCGAGATACGCTCTTGTTATACACATTAGGAGAAAACGACCAGGGAATGGATGGAGACCACTCAATGGACGGAAGCTGATTTATATTAAAATAAGCAAAGAATGTGAATTATCGATAAAAACATGAATCACTATGATTTAGTAAAACAAATCAAAGGTGTCGTTAAAACTGATTTCTCAGTTTAATATAGAATGTTGACCCCACACGGAATATTTCTAGTTTGTGATACTTGCACACCGTTTTGAAGGTATTTCTTTTATTACTTAAGATATAATCGGCCTTAAACTCTTTGCAAAATTTTAAAATAATCTCGTAAGAATAGTTCATAATTAGTCATGTTTATTCACCGGTACTGTCTTCTAACCTTTTTCCACTGAATGGACATATGGGCTCTGTTCTGATAATTCCCAAAGCATAGTGAAACATTTTACTCATTTGCTGACATTTATAAAATTTGATTTTTTATTTCCCTGTTGAAACAAACTCTGGTAGCTTTATCAGAATGGTGCAAAAAACTTTATGTATTCACTACGAAATCGTAATAACAGATATAATACTCATACGTTTTATCAGGTTGATAAAAAAGTTGTGTCGCAAAAATTTTAAAAAATTTCTTTTTACGTATTGACGCACTATGACATCGAGCTATGTCGAGAATATTCTAGAATGTTTTTTACTCTTCCGCGTGACAGGGTATAAAAGGGTGAGCGCGCGTTCTAGTGGACAGAAATGGCTTCGATCTCGCAGGAGCAACTTCGAGCGATCATTTTTGACGACTGGCGGCGCGGCACGAACGCAAGTACAACTGCTAAAAATATATAGGATGCATTTAGCGAGAACGTAGTTTCTCATCGAACAGTCCAGCGTTGGTTCAATCGTTTTAAATCTAGAGACACAAGCCTTGAAGATAAGGAACGTTCCGGACGACCGTCGACCATCGATGATGAAGCATTACTACGCTGCATCAAAGAAAAACCGGAAGCAAGTACGAACGAGCTAGCAAGAGAACTTGGCTGCACCCAACCGTCAATAGTCAATCACTTACACAACTTGGGATACAGAAAGGTTCTAGCTCAATGGATACCACACCGTCTCACCGACGACAATAAGAACTCTCGCGTGACCAACTGCCAGTCTCACATGCTTCGCCACCATCGCAAGGAGTTTTTAGAAGATCTTGTGATGGGAGATGAAAGCTGAGTCTTGTATGATAACAGAACGCGTTTAGCCTACTGGCTTCCTATTGAAGAAAAACCGCCACACCAACCGAAATCTGATCGTCACTCACAAAAGGTTTTGTTGTGCTGTTTCTGGAACGCAAAGGGAATGCTGTTTCACAATTTTCTCCCATTAGGTAAGATGATCTCCTCTACACGATACATCGAGAATCTCCAGGAATTGGCAAAAGCTATAAGAAAAAAAAAAGGCCAAGACGCGCGACTGTGCACCTTCTCCACGACAACGCGAGACCCCATGTCGCAAAGGAAACCCACAAAACAATCACTGAGCTTCACTGGAATACCGTTCCTCATCCACCATACTCTCCCGACATCGCGCCATCTGACTACCATTTGTTCAGACATTTGAAGGCATATTTGAGAAACGAAACTTTCAAAAACGTCGACGATACCAGAAGGGATATTTCAAATGTCTTTGAGTTCCAGCCGCCGCAGTTTTGGGTAAAGGGAATAAATGAGTTGCCAACTAAATGGTCGAGTGTCATAGAAACCGATGGCGAATATATTGTTGATTAGAACTATTTTGTATAAGATATATAAATAAATCAATTATATTGAAATTATTGCGACAAAACTTTGTTATCAACCTGATAGAATATGATCATTTTCGTGCAACACAGTGATCTCCAAATCTAGCATTTAATAAAAATAAGTAATAAATCGCTATGCTTTATAGGGTTCATCTGCACTACGTGTTCATTTACCGGCAGTCAAGTGCCCATGTACTGGTAATTTCGTTAATTATTTATCAAGTCCGCATATTTTTTTCTGCTATCATAATAATATTTTTTGTTATCTACAGCGATTGAAAAACTTGTATTGACAATATTTTCGTTTTACAGTCTGTCTGAATCCTTCGGTGTCGTTATTCGTTAGTTTTGGAGCAATCGTAAATTATATTTTCGTCGGCCGTTCGAGTATCGTCTCCGGATTTTTTTTTGCCACATTGCCAATTGAATGTGTGACTGTAATGAAGTGTTTCTAGTCAATCGACAAAAATCTCAGGTTTTGGCATCGGACAAGAGGATAATCGCGGAATGTACGCAATAGTTTTTCTCTTGTATGTCAGTGGCGAATCGGTCGGAACCAACTGGACGTACATAGGACGTACATGTGACTTGATACGTGCGAGTGGCTCATCGGAGGATTCTTCCTTGTGCGTACGCAGATACGAGGCCACTTTGAGTACGAGACATTTTTAAACATAAAAGTTTAGTCATATCAATGTTCAGATGCACGGATGGAACTTGATGCCACACACACACACACACACACACACACACACACACCTGTGTGGGTGCGCCACAGAAAACCCGGAATTGGTTGAATTTAACGATCAGCTTTACGAGTCTTAATGATGGGTTGCGCTTCGACTTTATCGCTTCATTTGCACGGTAAGTTCTGAGACCTTTTCCGAGAGGTGTATTCTTTTTCGCTGTGACCTTATTTTTTTCTCTCTCCCTCTCATCCTCTCTCCCTTTCTTTCAGTTTCAATTAATTAACTTCTCCCTTAAGTTTTCAATCTTTTCAGCCGCCTCATTTCCATCTACTTTCTATTCTGATTCAGTTACGCTTCCCTGAATGAATCACCTTTGTAATTGTACGTTATCGAATCGATAACTCCGGCGCCTTGGGCAGGGTGGATGCAAATTTGAGATGCACAGCGCAAACTAGCTTGAGGCAATTGTTCCATTTTATTTTGAAACGCCACTTTCGCGCGTAGTTTTCATAAAATTGTAGAGGAAACAACAAGTTTATTTATGACATTGAGTCTTCAGAATAAAAAGGTCGCCACTTTGCCGACCGTTCTAGCGTACGGTTTTCGCAATTATCCAAGCTACATCTGCATACATGAAATAATCGACAACAGTTGTCGCGCGACGTTTGCCGAGGTCAATACTTGGACCAGCCACTTACAAGGAACATCAATTGTCCGCCTTCGATTTTGTCGATACTCGTACACATGGTTAAGCATTGAAAACTATTGGACAGGTATTTTTTATCAGCGGTTAACTCATTTTTAGGGGAGAAACGACCCTTCAAGAAAAGGCCTGTCACCCCTTAACTTTTTTTCAATGTTTCCATTGTGGATTATTCGACGCTTTACGTTAGAGGAATTTGCGTTTTTGTTTTACCTATATCGGTGGACTGCTTGTGGGTAAAACTTCAAAACCACCCCTCCACAAGGTTTTCTTTGAGGGGTGGTTTTCCCTCCTGAAAACCGTTTCTCCGGAGATTAAAAAAAAAGTGTCTAATAGTTTTCAATGCTTCATCACATACATGAAATTTACAATTAGTCAAATACACCCGTTAGTTTGAGCACATGCTTTTGAGAATTTCCCTGCTCACTCGGACCGGTACAGTAGTGCATGAGGGTATATAACACTACGAGGGTTCTCTGAAGCTGCTTTGTGCACTAGTGCGTTTTCGCGCAAATAAACATTCAAGTCAGGAAATAGCAAATTTCGTGCGCGCGAGCGTTTAGAACGACCAAACGTACTCCAATGCATGTAAGTTAGCGTGTCAAGCACTTATTGTTAGTGTGGGTTACAAGTAACAGGAGTGTGGACCTAAAAGTTCACAGGGGCATACGGACGAACCAAAAAACATATGTGAAAATCAAATTCATGCATTTTTAATTCATGCACATTTCTAGCGATTTTTCATTAACTTCCTTTCAACGCACCGCGCCAATTGGCGGTAATTGTTGCGATTTTGATGGCATTTTATTTTTCATACGTATAATGTATCGCTCCCGTGGCGGTACACATATACGGTTCTCATTTTTAAATATCAAATTATACGTATCCGGACGTTTCGTGTGAATGAGCGAGAAAGACGGTCCTGCTTGAAACGAGTTTCCGGTCACGCAGTATATAATTATATATTAACACAAGCTGGGAACAGTAGAGTCAAGACGCAGCCACCTCCCTCTCTCTTCGTCTCTTTTTTTTTTTTCTCGTCGGACGACGACGGAGTTTTCACTAATTAAGTCTCGCAACGTGACAGGACGAGCGCACTGTCCGG
Source organism: Ophion obscuratus (assembly GCA_964007375.1). NCBI lineage: Eukaryota > Metazoa > Arthropoda > Insecta > Hymenoptera > Ichneumonidae > Ophion > Ophion obscuratus. Next base: position 2,645,783 of record OZ023319.1, read on the forward strand.
TGCGAGTATCTCTTCAATCAAGTCTTCCGAAAAATGCCATCCAATTATTTTGACGTTTACTCGTACTTGGTTTCTAATTATTGACCAGTAATGACTTGCGAGCTCATATGTGAGTATATATGTGTATACATGTCGATAAATGGAGCACAGAGCGTTTTTGAAAATTGGAATTCGCAAACCCTGAGGAAATATATCGACGGCCTTCTCAGCTTTGACCGAAAAAGTGTGTTGTTCACATATCTTCGGGCATCCCGCAGCGCGGCAAATTATCATTTACAATGTACTTAACGATACGAAACTGCTAATGAGAAAAATGCAGCGTTTAAAAAACCTTTGTCCTTTTTTCCGTGTATTCAACGATGTCCTGCTTAAAAGGGGGTGATACCTTTAGACGAGGAAAACATTTGCTGATTTTCATGATTTTTCTTTAAAAGGAAACATTCCTTCACCATCCTTGAGACTTAGGGTATGTGTTATTACTACAGGATGTCCAATAGGAAGTTGCTAAAACTAAACAAGTGTCTCTTCCCTCCGTGAATTCAAAAGGGGTCCCTTTTTCTAAGGCGCATACCTGAGGCCCCGCAGTTTTATTCCAGCCGTGGTTGAAGCAAGTACGCGCGCGTCAAAATGAGTGAGCTCACCACGGAAGAAAAGGTATATCTTATTGAGTGCTTCTTCTCGAGGGGAAAAATTTATAGTAATGCGTATAGAGGGTTTCGTACTAAGTTTGGAACTCATAGAGTTGCCAGCGAAAACACTCTGAAAAGGTAAGAATTTAATATTTATTCATATTCATTTATCACACAACTTGTGTTTCAATTCAATTAAACTGCATTGAAGTAATTTTACGTTAATTTTCGTAGGATAATCGATAACTTTGTGAAGTATGGTACACTCCAGGACCGTAGACACGAGTTGCCAGGTCCATCTGTTACGGTGACTACACCAGAGAAGATCAACGAAGTTGAGAATTATTTCAAACAAAATCCAAATGATTCGATTCGGAAAGCTGGTCAAGCATTAAAAATAACTAAATCATCATTACACAACATTTTGAAATATTTTTTAAACTTTCATCCGTATAAAATAAGCACTCATCAATTGTTAACTGAACATGCCATGACGAAACGCATCGAATTTTGTAACGCTATTACGGGAATGTTTGAAGCCGAAGAACTTAATGAGAAATTGATTATTTATTCCGATGAAGCACATTTTTGGATGAATGGGTACGTAAACAAGCAAAATTACCGGTTTTGGGGAACGGAAAATCCCAAAATATCGCTAGCGAAGTCCCTTCATCCGCAGAAAGTAACGGCATGGGAAGCGATTTCAGTAAAAGGAATTTATTTGCAATTCATGGAATCTACGGTAACAGGAGAGAGTTACAAACAGCTTTTGGAAACGAAATTCTTCCCTTATGCAAAAAAGAGGGGACTGGTTAAAAATGTTTACTTCATGCAAGATGGAGCGACGCCGCACCGGACTCATGAGGTGTTTGAAGCTATTCATCGCGTATATGGGACTCGAGTAATCGGTCTGGGGTACCCTGAATTTGCTCAAGGCGGACTAGAATGGCCTCCGTACTCACCGGACCTGAACCTTTGTGAATTTTTCTTGTGGGGTTACATTAAAGATCATTGTTACGCTAAAAACCCCAGCACAGTAGAAGAACTGATCGCGGCCATCCAGGAAGTGGTTCGCGGCATTACGAACGATATGTTGGACACAGTTTTTCACAGTTTTCAAAAGAGAATTGATTTTTGTGCACAATCTAACGGTTCGCACTTCGACAATATCTATCATTAATCACTGTACTTTTTCGTTATTTTTATAAGATGTAATAAATTGACATAAAAAATATTTGACTGGGTTTTATTTATGTGCGTTTAAAACTGCAGAGTTTCCTCTATTTAAAGCAATTTGGCTTTTCTAATTCTGTGCACGTGTTTTAAAATGACAGTCGATTAGTTTCAGCAACTTCCTATTGGACACTGTACTTTTGGCTGCTTTTTTTATGAATATGAAAAGTGTCCATTTTTTTCTCAAGATACTCCAATAATATCCAAACACGTTAATTCTTGTGTTTACTCAAGCTTTTTCCGGGAATTTAGTCATCCAAAAGTAATATTCTTCTAACCGAACCTATACAGTTTGGCTGTGTGTGACCACTCCTATCGCAGCAGTTACCATCAAGCTTTCAAAGGCTTCGAAATACATTCAAGCCCCTGTCACAATTTTGCGTGCAAGAGCCCATGTTTGGATCGACGACGATGATTGGAAAATAGGAAAACGGCATTCTTTTCGGTTATCTCTATACATATTTCAAGCTTCTTACCATTGTTGAATCTTCATTAAACACTTAATGTCTCAAATCCAAAATGACCGATAGAAACACGGTATCCATATGCTCATGTATTTCAATTTTAAGGGGTTTCCCCCACTTGCGATTTTGAAAAAATCGATTTTTTTTATTGCATTTTTTTGAAGTATGAGTATTTGAGAATATGTCCTGAAAATGTCAAGTCGATCCGAACAAAATTGACTGAGATATGAGCGTTGAAAGAGAAGAATCTGTTGTGTAAACGACCGGCTAATTGAAACTTTAAGGGCGGGGTAAAGTATTTAAATTTTTTTTTCATTTTTTTTACAATTTTTTAAATGAATACATAATATATCAAGAATATTGTGTTAAAATTTTTATGCAATCGAGAAGTGTTCTCAAACTTATGTGCAATGAGCGCTAAGCGACCAAACTCTTCTGCGTTTTTCAAACCGTTTTTCTGAGAATTGTCATATTTGAAGTCCGTGTGCACGATAACTCAAAATCTACTGGACCAATCGCTTTGAAATTTTGCACAGTACTTCTTCACATAATTCACCAGGTATTGTCGAGAGTTTTTTTTTTTAATAATTACTAATTTTTCAACAACAAATTAGCCGATTTTTTAAAGCGAAAATCGGGTTTTTGGCTCCCAAGTGCTACGAAAAATCGAAAAATCAACAAAAAAAAATCCTCCCGTCATTACCTCGAGAAACATCTCCTTTAACAAATGCATTTTGATTTTTTTGTTTCAGTTGATTCTGTTGCGAGTTATGGTGCACACCCCAAACCAACTTTTTTTCGCGGCGCCTCCGAGGTTTAGTTTTTACTCGCTCAATTTTGAATATTTTGCAATGCAAATTTAGGAGAATGTTGTTCAAATGTTACTTTATTATATGTAAATTTTTCAATAAACGAACACTATTCGTTACGCCAAAAAAAAATCTTAAAAACATACCTTTTTTTCGCCGAATTAACTTTACCCCGCCCTTAAACGCGTTTTTCTCAAAATGGCATTTATGAAGTCGGTGACCAAGATTACTCGAACACTAATGAACCGATCTTCTTGAAATTTTGCAGGCTTATTTAATACATAAAAATGTATTCTTTAATCGTTCGATTTTTTTTTCGAAAAAATGGCCATTTTATACCCAAAAAACGGCCGTTTTTTTGTTTTGTTTAAATCGAACTATTAAATTTGACTGCCCGCCATTTCGTGAAAAATGAATATTTTTTAAAATCCTTCGATCAAAGACTAGTTTATACTTATATTTGACTAAATCCATCCGCATTTTTTTTCAGACGATCCACTTCACCGCAATGTTGGTCACCGCAAACCGTGTATATAAAAACATTATTTCATTGACGGCCATTTGCCACTAAACAATGTAATATTTTTCAATAAAAAAATTACTGAAAGTTCTTCAAGATGGGTTCTTTAAGATAGTATATTGCTCGATTAAAAAAGTTTTGTAGTTTTCTTTAAAAAAATGCATGAAAAAGGCCTTTTTTTCGCGCTACAAGTGGGGGTAACGCCTTAATCCGCCATTACGAATTTCCATAACACAACGTCAAATAGAAATTTAATTACTTTTAAAATAATAAATCGACGTTAATATTATACAAGCCTCGATTCCTAATATTCTCGAAATTCAACGATTTTTCCAACTCAAGTAACCTCGTTAAAAAAGTTCAGGAACAAGCCTAACTCAAAGAGCTTCCGAGAGCCTACAAGGGTCCTTGTCAACGGCGAGGATAATTAATGCAGGCTCAACCAAAGCCCTAACGCAATTTTCGCACGGGCCATTTGAGAATACGAGGCACTCGGAATTTAATCGCGATGTTTCGGACTCGCCGCGTAGATGACGTATACTTGTCGTTGATTAACCGTCATCCCGCTGCGGGGCGCGTTTCGCTCGCAGAACATGTACGAGGTCCACGGCCGCGTGTGCCCGTAACACCGACGATGTGCAACGTGCAAGCGGGCATTCTCGCGTTTCACACACACACACACACATGCAAACCTACTCTCGCATACACGCTCATACACACACACACACACATACATACACGAAAAGAGGCAAGTTGCAAAGTGTCGGAGGCTGCTTGTATATAGGCAGTACTTTGATCGCGCGAGCGCCAGGCTAGCCAGCCTTGACCCAGTAGAAGGGAACCCGTTCGCCCGACGTTCGGTACTTTCTCCGAGGGTCGAGGGACTTTGCGCTCGGGTCTGTGAGAGAGAGCCGGGACTCACAGGAATCGCCGTTATACTCACGAGATCTCCCCTGGCCTACCGTTGTGCTTAGCTACGTGTACAGTGCAGTGTATAAATTCCCTATATACTTATCATTTCTTTTATGCTCGAAACCGAAGCGAGTGGCGATCACATCAGCCGTATATGTGTACGTGTATACACTACCGGTGAAAAGTTTCCGGACGAAAATTCGAAAAAAATTCCGCAACGATTTTTTATGCCATTTCGCCGATAGTTGACGTAAATGAATTTAATAAACGGCATTTCGATGTGGAGGAATTCACCTTCATTGCGTTTTTAAAATTATTCTTTACTATTTTTTTTACGACTAGTACCATTTTTCGAAAACGACCATTTTTCGACTTTTTTTATTCCTTTTATAGTGGACCCCGTTTACAGACAACATTTTTTTTACGCATTTCTTTGATCGGAATCATAAAGGGGAAAGGTCAAGCTTCAGATTTTTTTTTTTCAAAGCTTCGTCCGATTTTTTTTCTAAAGATATCACAATAAAAAGAGACAATTTGAAAAATAACATGTAACGCGACAGCGACACGGATTCGAGAAAAACTTCAAGATACGAAAAAGTTGAATCGGTTTTTGTTGAGTACGCGGGAATTTTTTCAAATTTTTTTTTTCACGTATTTTCGGTAAAAAAATCAGATTTGATCGCCGAAAACAGGTGAAAAAAATTTCGAAAAATCAATCTGTAAAAACTTTCGCGAACTCAATGAAAACCGATTCAACTTTTCACTATCTTGATTTACTTGGTTTTCCTTCAATCCTTCACGTTTTCACGTTACACGTTATTTTTCAAATTGTCTCTTTTTTCAACGAAACCAAAATATCTTTAGAAAAAAAAATCGTGCGAAGCTTTAAAAAAAACATTGAAGCTTGAGCTTCGCCCTTTATGACTCCGGTAGAAGGAATGCATCAAAAAAATGTCTGTAAACGAGGTCCGCCAGAAAAGGAACAAAAAAGGCGAAAAATGGTCGTTGTCGGAAAAGCGTGCTGGTCGTAAAAAAAATAGTAAAAAAAAAATTTTTTTACGCACCGAAGGTGAATTCCTCCCCTTCAAAATGCCGTTTACGAAATTCATTTATGTTAATTACCGACGAAATGGCATGAAAAATCGTTCCGGAACTTTTTTGAATTTTTGTCCGGAAACTTATCGCCGGTAGTTTATATGTATGCGTTACCTAAAGAAATTTTGATTTAGTTTTTCCTTTTCGTTTTTTGTAAATTTAGTTCGCGCATTTTTTGGTTTATTTCTCGCTTGTATTGCACACATTGTGTGAGTCGCTTGACGAAAATGAAAAAAAAGTGACGATCGAGGTTATACCATACGCAACTGCATGTATCTTAGTACGTGCTTAGTTCTATGACGACAAAGGAGAAAGTATGGGATCGGTCGTGTAAATATATATATATATATATTTACACGATTTATATATATATATATATATATATATATATATATATATATATCTGTAAATATAGACACACACACACACACACACACACACGTTGTTAACTTATAATCAAAGCAATCACTGGTGATGTATATAATAACGAGAACCCTCTGGCCCATCGCCCTAAAGGGACATTGGCTGCTTGTCTGCGAGCCAATTATGAAACTAATCGTAATGGAAGAGCAAATCCCTTAACCCATTTACTCGTCCCATGTAATTAGACCCGTATATATATACGGAAGAATCACGCGCAGTTGGTTCGGACTCTTTCAGGACTCTTTCAGGTCCCATGTATATATGTGCGTGCGTGCGCGCGCGCGCGCGTGTGTGTGTGTGTATGTGTAATACCCGGTCGCTTTTACGTTTAAAAAGAGACATCAAAGGAATCGCGAATCGCGCGACTCACGCCGAGATAAATTGCATTATTTTCATTATCTTCTAAGCATTGGCAGCTTATATATATATATATATATATATATATATATATATATATATATATATATATATATATATATAGAGAGAGAGAGAGAGAGAGAGAGAGAGAGAGAGAGAGAGCGTGCAACGGTAAACATGACTATATATGGGTGACTCGAAATGATCACATTGCAAGACAACGAAATTTATAAACAAAAACATTTTATTTTATCCTTAAAAAATTGCAATTGACTTCAGTTCTAATCGATACAATATAATTCCCTATGGACCACACTGATTTGTCAGTTTTGCGAGGTTCATTATGATCGAAATTAATAGTGGGGCCAGAGGAATGATGCAAACTTATCTTATCAACTTTTTATTGGTTTATCAATATATTCTATTCTTTTTTCTTTGAATATTGATCTCGCTCTTTTTCTACAGGATCCTGTTTAAGCTTTTCGTATCTCTGTTTTTCAGCTTCTCGTTTTCTTCGGAGCCTTTCTTTTTTCTATAGCGGCACTGCAATAATCTAAGAGAATCATTTTTGAACCACCTTTTCTTGTCGTTGACTGGGAGGAACCCAGAGGAAGGACAATTCAAACGGCTTGCTATGCTCAGCGCGGCAAGCTACGTTTTTCTAACCTCAAAATCGGCGGTGAGTAGGTGTACGAAAGTTCCATTCGAACCGGTAAAGAGTGAGTTATTTTATCTAAAAATCATGCAGTTAAGAATGACCAGAGCAATTGCCAGATGAGCGATATCCTCGCCTGTGACACCATCTTATAACACGCAAAGTCTGTAGAAAAAAAAAGCGTAAGCTACCAAAATTGCGACACCGGCAGTCTTTTCGGAAAAGTAGGCGTTGAAGGCACTGCCCTAGCAAACATCAGCTAGCGTCTCCCGTCACACAATATATGGGCTGATTTACAGCTCTTCAGAGGAATGATTGAGAACAAATGGTTGCAAAATTTCGTTGTTTATCGTGAGATACACGTGCTTGTTATTTTTCTTTTTATTTTCAGGGAGGAATTGAATAAATGTCCAATTGTTTCAAGGAATGTTTTTTCTTCCAATGTCTTTGGATTTTTAGTAGTCCTTCACATTGCTAGTGTATACGAAGTCTGGATAATCACACTCTAGAGGAATTATTTTTATACTCAAAATATAATAAAAGGGACGACGACGATTTTTCTTCCAAATCTGTTTTGTAGGAAGATTCCGATATTTTAAACTGTTGTATTCCAAAAAAGCTTCAAAGTATCTATGCAAAAAGTTAGATTAAATGCAAAATGCTGATTTCGAAAATGTTGATTACCTGTGTGGAGAGGTCATTTTAGTTGATTTAGAATATATATTCCATTTCGAGTATGATCCCTTCAGTAGTCAAGTGTCCCCTTCCTGAACATTATCTAAACTTGAATGTGTTCCGAGTAACATTTGTATAAATGTTGACATATTTATATATAGGTAATTTCAAGTGCTGTTCTGACACTATATTTGGGGATATGTATTACGCGATGTATTATTATAGCGATTACAAACCGACCCAAAGTAGTCAGATATGCGGATGGCATAAGAAAAGAAGTTATTTTTAATACTAAATATTTTTTTCGTTAATTTCAGCCCAAATAAAAAATAAATCTTTTCACGTCTGTCGAAGCTGAATTGGAAATCACAAAATCATTATTAGCATTATTGGAAAATAATATGATAAAAATCTTACAAAATCTGATTAATTTGGAAAAAAAATTGAAGAAAAAAAATCGGCCCACGATGAGACTAGTCTTAAAAATCATAGAATAGATCACTCTATTTTAGAGAATTTTTTCAACACAATTTAAAAAGTTGATCATCTATAGAAAAAATAGTTTTCACTTTAGGAGCAAAAAACGTTGACGTTCATAAATGATAATTTTTTCATATTTTTTGAGTAAAGTATGATTGAAAATGAAAAAATTATATATCGACGTTTGTCGATATCTTAATTAATTCAGGAATTATCAGCGTTTAAACGTTCCCAAAACTTTCGAAAATGACGTTTTTTTTTGAGAATTGTAACTCTTAAAAAAGACGAGATAAAACTTTGAAAAATAATGTGGACATTCCTTTCAAGGGGTACAATTTTACAAAAAACAAAATCAGGAAAATAAATGGACGGGGTCGCGAGCAAGGTGAAATGGCGTAGAATGCCATATATATATATATTCATATATCTGTATATATTTATTTACACGCATATAATGGCGCAAAGTGTATTTTGAATTCGTTATATCCGATTAATATTGATTTTCAACACATTCATCTGTTTTGACAATGGTCCTCGAAATTATATTTACATGAATATACTTGCTTATAATCAAAATCATTTTGAAGACATTCGAGCTAACATAATTTGAGTATAGGAATAATTGGTCACGTCCTCGAATTCGAATGTCTCTTAAACTCACCTGTCTGCATACATACATACAGCTAGCCAATTTAGTCTCACCAAATCCGGAACACTACGTGCAATGGAGCATTTGTTAATTTCGTCTAAATTTATAGATGTCATGCCTTATTCGCAATAATCGTTTCAGTTAAGCACCGTGCGTGAATCCATCGTATGCATTACCGACCAAGATACAATCGACCAAATACGTCAACGATCCTCCCTTTTGAACGTTTTCCTTAAAAAAATTATGAAAAAAATAAAATAAAAACAAAAGTACGGGGTCGTTTGGGAGTGAAACATTTTTGTTTTTCAAAATAAAAAGAGGACGAAAACCTTAAAAGCCGCACAACGACGACGATATGCGTAATTCAAAAACATCTGCCAACATTGAAACATCGATTTTCAGTTAGGCATCTCCGAGCGGAAATCGTAAAGCCAAATTTTTTCGATTGCGTAAACGCATTTACAGATCGTGGATGAAATGCATGAGAGGCTTATAACTATTTATTGTTGGCCGTGCAGTTGCAGTAGCGCGCGTTCGAATGTACGGAGGAAGCGGATATACGTCCCAATTGCTATAACTTACGTGCACGCGTGAACGAAGAACTAAATCGTTTACACTAAATGCATAGATGCAAGATATACCGGGTGATTGGAAATTCGATCTATTTATTGAAAGAAGCTATACTAGAGGTAATTTGCAGCAAATGAGCTCCTCTCAACTAGGGGTCGAAAATAAGTGGTTTCCAAGATGCGTTTGTTTCAAGATTACTTAGAAATTTTCCGATTTGTTACCAAATAAAATGATTTAAAAAAACTACTCCACTCTGAGCACTCAATCAATGCTTTTCTAAAAACTGATATATAAATGATTACTTTTAAAAAATGCATGCAAGGGGAGAGATACCTTTGGGCGTGGAAAAAATTGGCTAATTTCCATGGTTTTTTGAAAGGAAAGATTTCTTCACCAGTTTTTAGACTTGGAGTATTTTTTATTACTACTTTTGGCTGTTAAATGATATTTTTTAAAATTAATTTTTAAACGTGGCGGAGTTTTGGCATGGTCTACTAAATATGCATTTTCAAAAATGGCGTGACGTATAATGGCTAAAAAAAAAGAATCGACCAATTCTGATGAAATTCGGTATAAATCTGAACCTTATTGTCTACAGCGTGACCCTAATTGTTGAAAAAATATTTTTAAAGTTTTTTTAATTGCAAAATGTAACTATATTTTTCGGAAACTCAATTTTTCGTTTCAAAGCATACCATTTCATGGATTTTAGACATTTCTCACTTTTTCGTGATTCGTATTCTGCATACGAGTGTTAATGAAAGAAAAATCTTCGTTGGTTTTTTAATTACAATTTTTTTTTTTAATTAAATTAATTAAAAAATATATCATGTAACACCCAAAAGTATAGCATACTCTAAGTCTCAAAAATGGCGATGCGATATTTCCTTTAAAAAAAATCATTAAAATCAGCCCTTTTTCTCGCCTAAAGGTACCACCCCCCTTAAGTGGCAAGCATTATAATTTTTTTTGCAAATTCTTAAAAAATCGACGGAAAATAATCGAAAAAATGTATGACACTTGGCATGCAAATCACGGTAATAAGTTCATTATTTCATAAGCTTTCCAAAAAAGGACAAATTTTACCAACTTTGGCACGGGTTTGTTAAAGACAATGCAATAAGCCGCTTTTTTACACTCGTGGGTATAGCATGATTCAGGGATCTTCAGATATCTGCGGGGCAGTTCGGGGACCGAGACTCACTCGTTCACTGAATTCGGTAATCCTGCCAGTTAGTTGCAAAAACCGTGGAGTACGGTATCGGTGTTAGTTGACTAAATGCCACGCCAAAACTCCTTTATTTTTAAAAGCAAAAGTTGACAACGTCTGTCCCTTTGTAAGCTCATGAAATAAGGAACTTATTTCCGTAATTTGTATGCCAAGTATCATACATTTTTTTCGAATAATTTTAGTTCATTTTTTAAGAATTTACAAAAATAATATAATTCTTGCCAATTAAGTTGTTTTATTCTTGCGATTATGAGAATTTCCAGTTTCATTTATCAGCTTTTAGAAAAGTATCAATTGTGTGCCCAGAGTGGAGTACTTTTTTTTAACAATTATTTGTGTTTGATAACCACCCGGAACATTTCTAAAAAATCTTAAAACTATTGTAGCTCAGAAACCATTCATTTTCGAATCCTAGTTGGCGGGACTTAATTTGGTGCAAATTACCTATAGTATAACCTTTTGTAAGAAATAGGTTGAAGTTCCAGTCACCCTGTATATATATACAGTACTACCTCTCTAAGAGAGCCCTCGCTAAGAGAGAATTTCTCCGCCGTTCCGCTTGAGCGCATTTTATGGCTTCCCCCACCTAGCTCGAGCTGTCCAGTGTACCCGAGGCCTCCCGAGTTTGTCGCGGACAACTCCATAAGAGATCGCGAGCGATTTCAGAAAATCGCACGTCGCACGATTGTCAAATGGATAATATTCCTTTGTATAATAATATATACGTTTAAGCCGTAAAGTCGGAGAAAAAAACATGCACCATAATTAAATTTCAAGTAGTAATTTAATGCATGTAAAATATATTTTAATAGACATTAACACAGCATAGAATATTATTGATATTGATAAAAATTATCGAGGCTACATTATACTAGAGATATGTTTATGAGTAGTAGTAATAAATGCAAATATCGTACAGCATATCTAAAAATGAAATATTTATACATATATATACATTGTATATTTCAACTTGAAGTATATACACAAGATAAATTGTTAGTTAAATTTTTTTTGTACACTGTACAATAGAACCTCAATTATCCGAACGATGACTTAGTTTATCCGAACTCTCAATTATCCGAACGTTGGTGCGAAAGATACATTGTTGCTCGCTGCCACCGCCGTGAGCAACAATGGGCAACCCAACGCAATCTCTCCTTCCCAAACGGCTGCGAGACTTAGCCGCTCAAAAACGCGTTACAGCCGTTCGTCAATTAAAAATGGACGATTTTATTTTTAAAAAATATAAAAAAAGCATTCAACTTTTTTCAGGTATTTCAAATACATTATATATATATATATATATATATATATATATATATATATATATATATATATATATATATATATTTCAACGTTAACATATATGTCAAATTATAATATATATGTATGCACTGTTTTTATATAAAAAGGTGTTGTTTATGATCTCGTCCCAAAAAACCCACGTTTCGATTATCCGAACTTTTGATTATCCGAACTAGTCTCGGTCCCAATTGGTTCGGATAATCGAGGTTCTACTGTATATGTTCGAGTTTCGATAACGAATATACTACGTATATTTTTGCGAACAATAAGATAATTCAACAATTATTGAAAGTTTTACAAATGTTTCCTTCATATGTGTTATAATATTGCAACAACAAAATATACCAAACAGCAGAATAAAAAAAACGCGAAGAAAAAGAAAGATTTACACATCAATATTCAATGAGATATACTTACGCATGAAACGACGAAGCGCCAGTACACTTTCCGCAACTCGTTTACAGTTTTCTCAACACTTTCGTTCGCGCTCTCTTATGGAGTTCGAGTGGAGAAACACATACACGCTACCACATGCGCGATTTTCGAGCGCGCTAACCTAGCGGTGGGGGAAGGCTTCGGCGACGAATTTCTCGAGAATTACTTCCCCTAACCGCCCTAGACCGCTCTCTTAGAGAGGTAGTACTGTATATATATATATATATATATATATATATATGTGAAATGGTAAATTTCGAAAACCTTGAGCGACCACTAAATATTCATTGACCGGCTAGAGCTTTCAATAAGTTAATTTAAAAATTATAAAGCGTAAATTAAATTCATGGGTGAGGAGTGGACGAAAAAAAATAAATTATTTTTAATGAAAATTTGAATTTTTGGAAGCGTTGAGCAGCCTGTAACTATTTTGTGACCGCTCGCAGCTTCGGCGACATTTTTTTTTAAGGAAAAAATAGATTTTAAATTTGTGCCACTCTAAGATATATATATATATATATATATATATATATATATATATATATATATATATCCACTTTTTTATAATAAAGCCTTAAACTTTTGAAAAAAAACGGTCACTGCAAAGTGACCGTTTTTCAGTCACAAGTGACCGTTTTTGTGACCGTCACAACTTTGCAGTGACCGTTTTTTTTTCAAAAGTTTAAGGCTTTATTATAAAAAAGTGGATATATATATATATATATATATATATATATATATATATCTTAGAGTGGCACAAATTTAAAATCTATTTTTTCCTTAAAAAAAAAATGTCGCCGAAGCTGCGAGCGGTCACAAAATAGTTACAGGCTGCTCAACGCTTCCAAAAATTCAAATTTTCATTAAAAATAATTTATTTTTTTCGTCCACTCCTCACCCATGAATTTAATTTACGCTTTATAATTTTTAAATTAACTTATTGAAAGCTCTAGCCGGTCAATGAATATTTAGTGGTCGCTCAAGGTTTTCGAAATTTACCATTTCACATATATATATATATATATATATATATATATATATATATATATATATATATATATATATATATATATATATATATATATATATATATATATATATATATATATATATACAGGGTGACTGGAACTTCAACCTATTTCTTACAAAAGGTTATACTATAGGTAATTTGCACCAAATTAAGTCCCGCCCACTAGGATTCGAAAATGAATGGTTTCTGAGCTACAATAGTTTTAAGATTTTTTAGAAATGTTCCGGGTGGTTATCAAACACAAATAATTGTTAAAAAAAAGTACTCCACTCTGGGCACTCAATTGATACTTTTCTAAAAGCTGATAAATGAAACTGGAAATTCTCATAATCGCAAGAATAAAACAACTTAATTGGCAAGAATTATATTATTTTTGCACTGCAAAGTTGTACTCCCAATATATATATATAAATATATTGGGAGTACAACTTTGCAGTGACCGTTTTTTTCAAAAGTTTAAGGCTTTATTATAAAAAAGTGGCTACATATTTTTTAATCAAAGTACTGCCCGTCGCTAGCTACGACCTCGGCCCATCTTTCAGGTAGCATTCGAATCCCGCGTCGATAAAAGTCTTGGTCCTTGGAGGCAATCCAGGAATCGACCCAATTTTTGACTTCTTCGTAAGTACCGAAGTGCTGGTCAGCCAAATCGTGTGCCATTGACCGGAACAAGTGATAGTCGGAAGGGGCAATGTCTGGAGAGTACGGCGGGTGGGATAAAACCTCCCATTTCAGCGTTTCCAAGTACTTTTTCACGACATTTGCAACATGGGGTCGGGCATTGTCATGCTGCAGTATCACCTTGTCATGTCTTTCGTTGAATTGTAGCCGTTTCTCCTTGAGTGCCTTACTCAAGCGCATCAACTGACGTCGGTAGAGTTCCCCTGTGATGGTTTCGGATGGTTTGAGCAGCTCATAGTACACAACGCCCAGCTGGTCCCACCAGATACACAGCATCACTTTGGATCCGTGAATATTCGGTTTGGGCGTCGATAACGGAATATGACCAGGCAGTCCCCATGATTTTCGGCGTTTAGGATTATCGTAGTAAACCCACTTTTCATCTCCAGTCACAATCCGGTGCAAAAATCCCTTCCTTTGTTGTCTTTGGAGCAGTTCCCGCAAATGCTGAGAATTCGGCTCGTAGGTTGCCATGTTTGAGTGCCAATAACTTTATAATGCATACACGTATCCGTTAGCTTTTTAAAATTGTTTACATTGGCAGAGCCTCTAGTTTAAAATGCCACTTTTTTATTGAGCTAGGGCCACTACTTCGGCCGCAGTGGCTCTCTAAGTAAAACGGTCACTGCAAAGTTGTACTCCTAATATATATATTAGGGTGGCCCAAATTTAAACTCTATTTTTTGGTGAGAAGTGAAAGAAAAAAAAATTGTTTTTTTTTTTTTTTTTCATGAAAATCGGAAATTTTGGGAGCCTTGAGCGACCTCCAAATATTTTTTGACCATTCGCAGCTTTGGCGACAATTTTTTTTTTCTTCGAAGAAGATAATTGGACGGTGAGAAAAAGGAAACAAATGGAGCTTAAATTTGTGCCACCCTAATATATATATATATATATATATATATATATATTAGGGTGGTTAGGTATATAGGGTATATAGTGGTGGTTAGGTATATATATATATATTAGGTTATTTTGGCTTCGGTAGAAAAATTTAACGTCTAGCAAAAAACTAATCAAGATATGAAAAAAAAAATCTGTGTAAAATTTAGACGCGCTGGGATAAGGAGAACACGTGCCACCGAGCAGTTTAATTTTCAAAAATACATGCATTTTTTTAATGGCTGCACTGAAATATTTATAGTCTCATAATATTAATAAAAAAATCTGGAATTGGGTACATTGATTATACATATTAAGAGTTATAAAATATATTATTTACTGATTTTTTTTCATCAATCACGTACCGCAAATTCGTACCTTTACATGAAATATTACATAAGTAATAGCAGTTCATCTTTGAAATGATTGAAGTAGAGTATATTTGTTTACTTTCGGAATTTTTTTTTGATATTCGGTGATAACTTGAAGAACAAATTGTATTTGATCTTCATCATAAGTCAAACGATTGTTATAATCGGTGATAATGTTGATCTCCCGCTCCGCTATATCATTACAGACTCTTAATTTTTTTTATCAATTGCGCGCCCATTTGATAACTCTCGTTCGAGTCCCCAACACATACATTGGTGTCGAGAAAAGTACAATCAATTTTAAATAATTAAAAAAACGCCATAGATTCGGGACTAATAAAGAAATCAATGTCTTTATCGAGCAGAAAAGTAAAGTCTGACCGGAAAACCTGATACCGTTTGGAACCACATCGTAAAATCGAAATAAATTCGCAGCAACGTAAAGATTTCACGTGTTATATTTTTTGTCTATGTCCAACAATGGCGAACAAACTCGGTCGGTAAAAATGAGCGGACGAAGCGCCACGACCAAATTTTGAACTATTTGTCTGCACTATATTTTGTATTATCGCCACTACAGTTGGAAAATCTTCTCGTAGGCTCAAGAAAAAAAATATCATTTTGAAGCATTCAGTACACGATTATTACATTATTATTTGCATAAAAACTCCGCTCCGATAATTAATTCATTGCTTCGATTTCCCGCCACAATGTGGCCAAACCGCCACGTTCGTTTTTTAAATTTTCTATTAATTTTTCAATCTACTCAAGACTGTACATAATTGATGGAACAAAACTCAGTAAATAATATATTTTGTACCTCTCAATATGTATAATCAATGTACCCAATTCCAGATTTTTTAATTAATATTATGAGACTAATGAATATTTTAGTGCGGCCATTAAAAAAATGCATGTATTTTTGAAAATTGAACTGCTCGGTGGCACGTGTTCTCCTTATCCCAGTGCGTCCAAATTTTACACAGATTTTTTTTTCAATATCTTGATTAGTTTTTTTTGCTAGACGTTAATTTTTTTTACCGAAGCCAAAATAACGGCCACCCTAATATATATATATATATATATATATATATATATATATATATATATATATATATATATATATTAGACTGATTCAAAAAAAAAAATTTTTTCTGGATTCTCGTGCTATTGTTGGGCACTGATAAAACAAAATTTCTCTAAAAAGATGGGCGCGGTCACTCAATTTTTAGAGGTGGCTATCTAGACTTTTTTGTATTTGAATTTTTTTTAACGAACGTATTGCATTTAAACATAGTCATGACTTCGGATTACGGATAAAAATCGGAAAAGTTTTGAGTTTGTTCTTTTACAAGCATAACAGAGAAAAACTGACCATACGTCGAAGTGCACACGAAACGATGAAAGAAATTTTCGAACAATGGAAATGTGCTGAAATTCCAACGCGTCGATTGAATAACGCAATCTTGAAATCAATAAAACTCCATCTAGTCTGGAAACAACTTTTAAAAAATCGAGTTAAAAAGAATTTGCCGTCACAAATATCGAAGGAGCGTAAATTTAAGAGAGATTTGGACAAACTGTTCAACGTTGCACATTTTCGTTCTGCCCAAAATGTTAACGAACTTGAGAATGGCTGGGAAGAAATGTAAATGAGTTTGAAGATAATATAAGCGTAGCATTTTGAAAATGTAAATATACGATTTATGAATAAAAGCTTATAATTTAATTTTTCGTAAAAAGTGCGAAATGTTAATGCGGATAAATAAATCTACATGAATAACGAGAGTAGTATAGACGCCATTATTGATCTACCTGGATTTGAATTGTGAATATTGCACCCTTTTCAAATTGTTAGAGTTTATTTTTGTTACGAAACAGCTGCTGGATGTGATTTTTATCCGTAATCCGAAGCCATGACTATGCTTAAATGCAATACGTTTGTTAAAAAAATTCAAATACAAAAAAGTCGAGATAGCCACCTCTAAAAATTGAGTGACCGCGCCCATCTTTTTAGAGAAATTTTGTTTTATCAGTGCCCAACAATAGCACGAGAATCGAGAAAATTTTTTTTTTTTGAATCAGTCTAATATATATATATATATATATATATATATACACACACACATACATACACAAGACGGATATATGCGCGCACGTGTATGTAGCAAAGTATTCACATACATACGTGTATGTATGTATACCTGAATGTCCAATTCATTTGCTCGAGCTGCGTTGAAAGTAGACGACATATACGCAAAAGAGCCGCACGCTCGCGCAGATACTTACGATATATGATTTTGCCGCCTGGACATTTATAGTTAGTTATCGTGAGGAGGTATAATCCACCGGCGATAAGGGATTGTTATTATTCTCATTATATCTGTTATTCACGTCTCAAGCGGACGACTCTGGACCATTATATACACATCGATCGAGATCCCCAGACGCGTCCTAAATATCCAACGCATCGTTGAACCACTTTTGTAAACACAAAACCTATATATGCTGTACATTACGCACACTTATACGCGTATATAACCCTGTCAAATTTTCTCCGAGCTATACGTATTATATGATACGAGTCCCGTAAACAGACGAATTTATCCGTCTATTTATGCAATCCAAAAGAAACGTCGTCCTCGTTTTCGTGACAGGTGAAGAGGGACTCCAAGAGACACGAGAATTTTACAACTTTCGAGAAAAGATTTCAATCTTCAGTACAGTTAATAATATCCCGTGGAGAATTGCATCTCCTATATACAAAAATCTAAACAAAATCGCTGTAAAAAAAGAATGCAAAGTACTGCGTGGATTTCCACGGGGAGAAGGAAAAATGATGCGGCGAGTGAAAAACAGCGGTAACATTTATGTTTGTATTTGAGTGAACATTTAGAAGAATAAATATCTGCCTATAGAATATAAATTTACATCAAAGTACGAATATAAATATTAACACTTTTTTCCACCGTCCTCATAATTTTTTTTTACACGTGGAAATCTTTTTGTACTTGTGTGCGAGCCTATATGTGTGTCAGGAGAGAAATTGGTTCGCTCCACGTAGTACGAAGATTTCGAAAATTTATTTTCTTCCTCTGAACTCGCCAATGCTCGTTTCTTCCGTTGGAGCTTATTTACATGAAATATATTATTCACAGGAGTCAGAATTGCCAATATACTGTTATTGGTTATCACCATGGTGCTGAGCGTGTTCAGGAGGGCTTTTGAGCAATCCTATTCGCGAGTTACGGGAAAAATACAATATGTATGCGCATTCTGGAATTACGAATGGCAACGAAATGATTTTAGCCGCAATGGAGATACCACTTTATCTTATGTCGTTGGGAAATAGTGCTTAGTAGGGTATATCGACCGGTAAATTGACGGGGATCAATGAATGGACGAACGCTGAGTTATATTTGAAATATGTGAAGTATATGAATTGTGGATATAAACTCCAATCATTATAATTGAGCAAAAAACCACAGGTGTCGTAAAACCAATTTCTTTAAGCAAGAAAACAAATTATCGATTTTTATTCGAAAGGAATGACTTCTTCGCCATTTTCGAGACTTAGGTTATGTTTTATTACTACTTTTGGCTGTATTTTTTGTATTAATGTTTTATTTGTATTTATTTGTATTTTTTTTGTATTTATTTGTAATGGTATTTTTTGTATTAATGTTTAAAAATGGCGGAGGCATGTGACGGTCTTCTAAACTGCAGTTTCAAAACTGGCGTGACCTATATAGCCAGTTTTAGCTAAAAAACTAATCGATCTATTCTGCTGAAATTTGGTATACATTGTTCTAGCCTTATTGGCTAAACCACAGTAGCCAGATATGCGCACAGTTTACGAAAAACAATTATTTTGAATAAAACATTTTTTTCGTTAAATTCAGCACGAATTGAAAATAAATCGTTTCGGGCCTGACGAAGCCCAATCGGAAATCACCAAATCATCAATTGGGAGATGAAAATGATAAAAATGGTCTTTAAAAAAATGTGACTATTCGAAAAAAATAGAAGAAAAAATGGGTCCATTATGAGATTAGTCTCAAAAATCATAGAATGGGTCACTATTTTAGAGCATTTTTTTAACAAAACCAAAAGGCAATTGTCTTTATCAAAAATAGTTTTCACTTTAGAAGCAAATACGAACGTTAACATTGGTAATTGATATTTTTTTCATATTTTTTTAAAAAGTATGCTTAAAAATGAAAAAAAAAAAATGCTATATCGACATTTGTCGATATCTTAATTAGTTTAGGAGTTATTATCGTTTAAACGTTTCCAAAACTGGCGTTACACATAGCTAAAAAACTAATCGACCGATTCAGATGAAATTTGGTATACATTTTCCCAGCCTTATTGGCCAACCCAAAGTAGCCAGATATGCGCACAGTTTACGGAAAACAATTATTTTGAATAAAACATTTTTTTCGTTAAATTCAGCGCGAATTAAAAATAAATCGTTTCAGGCCTGAAGAAGTCGAATTGGAAATCACAAAATCGTCAATAGCATTATTGGGAGATTAAAATGTTAAAAATGATCTTTAAAAAAATGTGACTATTCGAAAAAAATAGAAGAAAAATGGGTCCATTATGAAACTAGTCTGAAAAATCATAGAATGGGTCACTGTTTTAGAGCATTTTTTTAACAAAACCAAAAGGCAATTATCTTTATAAAAAATAGTTTTCACTTTAGAAGCAAATACAAACGTTAACATTGGTAATTGATAGTTTTTTCATATTTTTTTAAACAAAATTATGTTTGACAAAACAAAAAATTGAAAAAAATTCTATATCGACATTTGTCGATATCTTAATTAGTTCAGGAGTTATCAGCCTTTAAACGTTTCCAAAACTGGCGTTACATATAGCTAAAAAACAAATCAACCGATGCTGGTGAAATTTGTTACATTTTTTCTAACCTTATTTTCTAACAAACATGGCTCTAAATGTTTGTGTAATAAAAAAGTATTTTTTTATTGCCAAATGTAGACGTGTTTTTCGAAAAATTCTATCTTTTTGTTTCCAAGCATACCATTTCATCGATTTTCGACATTTCTCACTTTTTCTTGGTTCATATTCTGCGTATGAGAGTTAATGAAAGAAAAATCTTCGTTGGTTGTTTTACAGATTATTCCCGTCGACGCTGCGTGTCACGCCGTCTGAAAACGTCTGCCGCAACCCGTTTATAAGACCGTGTCATACCTCCACCATTTAATCATAATAATAAAAAGAAATACCATGTAACAGCCAAAAGTAGTAATGAAACATATCCTAAGTATCAAAAATGGTGAAGAATTTTTTCCTTTAAAAAAAAATCAAATAAAAATGAGCAATTTTTTCCTCGCCTGAAGGTATCTCCCCCCTTAATATCGAATTTTGACGCCACCCGGAATTTTTCATTTTTGTGATACTTGCACACCGCGCACCTTGGTTACGAACGGCTGTTCACAGTAGGTGTTCTAACGGCGGAAACAATAGTTTGATATGGTTTTGGGGGTGATTATTATTTTCATTAGATCGACTCAAGCTTTGATTTTTTTAAATTAAAAAAAAATTGCAATAATAGGTCAGAAGTTTATTCACTGGTTAAAAGATTCAAGGTGAAGAGATGGCAATGTACCTTCAATTGAATGTTTTCATAAAATCATTTCATTCATTTTTTTCTAAATTATTTTGAGAACATTTGGTTTTCTATTTCTCTGTCGACACAAACTTTGGTACTTTTTTGAGAATGTCACATTACGATGTAAAAACACTTTGTGTGTTTTGTACGAAATCATAACAAATATAATACTCATATGTGTAAGAATATTATAATTTTTGTACAACACAGTAATCTCCAAATCGAGCATTTAATAGAAATAAATAATAAATCGTTATCCCTTACACTGTTCATTGACTCTACACATCCATACACTGGCGGTCGAGTGCCCGTTTACCAGTAATTTTGTCCATTTACCCACGATTTAGTCATTTCGCTACTTATTTATGAATTCCTCTAATATTATTTGTTGCAATTACTCCGGATATTTATTTCTACTATCAAAATAACATTTTTCATTAGCTATAGCAATCAAAAATTAGTTTTCATAACATTTTCATTTTACAGTCAATCTGAATCCTTCAGTGTCGTTGTTCATCTATTCACTGATCGGTTAAACCCACATACTTCCTGTGCGCTCTTAAGGAGGTTGGAGCGGTCCAGTTGAGTCAAATGACGGTTTGTGATTTTTTTTTCAATAAACAAAAAAATGAACATTAGGCACAGATTTATTATGTAGATGCAAATTTTTCATAAAATATATAATTATAGGGCAAAATTATGCATTTATATAGTTTTCTTATGTAAATAAGAAAAAACTTTTGTGTTACTACCAACTTGAAGAAGTATAGCATTATCGATGATTATTATTTTAAAAACTGCCAATCTAACCGCACGTAAAATGATATAAATTTAACTATCTTTTATCTCTGGTATCTTGAGGTGAACAAATTTCAAAAAATTCGTAAAGACTCAGTATAGTCTAGACAATAACGTATATATATATATTTTAAATTTAATCTTGGATTGTGGCTAACGCTCGAACTTCCTTAAAGAATTTCGCCCCAAAACTCGATGTATCTGTACCAATGTGGCACAATTTTGATTTCTATTTTTTTCCTTTTTCTCACCAACCAATTATTTTCTTTGAAGAAAAAAAAATATTTAGAGGTCGGCCAAACCTCCCAAAAATTCAAATTTTTATTGGTAAATCGATCTTTTATTTCGTCATTTTCTCGTCCATGAATTTTACGCTTTATAATTTTTAAATCAACCTCACGAAAGCTCCAGCCAACCAATTGATATTTAGCGGTTGATCAAGAGCTTCGAAATGTCCAATTTTCGCCATTTTTTACTTTTCTCACTCATAAATTTGACGCTTTGTGAAATTTTCAAAACAATGAATGCTTCTTTCTTTAGAAACTGATTTTTCATATTTACCTCACACTTTTAACCCAATAATTATAATCTTTGTTATCATAAAATAATTCTTCAAAGCTCTTATCGCTAACCAAAATTTGAGGTCGTTTTATTCATAAGAAGTGGCGGCTGTTTTCCGCGCATCGTAATGTGTCCCGCAATTGGCCTCGTTAGTCAAACTGCGGACCAATCGTAACTGTACTCTGTGACGAGCGACGCCATAATACAATAATACATAATAATACATAATAACACATATCGTTTAATTGGTATTTGTTACAAATTATTATAATAAATTATTCAGAAAATGTAACACTTCGCTGTTTATTTTGTTTTTTTTTTACCAGCAACTATAGTGCATGCGGGATTTATTTTTTGGTGGAAATTCTAAATTTGGGTGAGAAGTGGAGGAAAAAAATCGATGTTTTAAGAGGGAATGATACCTCATCGCGGTCGGTATGGTAGAACAATTATAGATTCCCAAAAATCTCGAAAACGGCTCTTCAGATCCCGTCGAAACTTTGCCAAACGACGTCAAATAAATAGACGAACAGCTGTCTTCCCCTCAAATTTTCTGAATTTGAGGAAAAAAATGTAGATTGGCTTATCATAAGCCAATCTAGTTTTTTTTCTCAAATTCAGAAAATTTGAGGGGAAGACAGCTGTTCGTCTATCTATTTGACGTCGTTTGGCAAAGTTTCGACGGGATCTGAAGAGCCGTTTTCGAGATTTTTGGGAATCTATAATTGTTCTACCATACCGACCGCGATGAGGTATCATTCCCTCTTAAGGAAAATTTGTATTTTTGGTAGGCTTGAGCGACCTCTAAATATTTTTTTACCGCTCGCAACTTCTACAACACTTTTTTGTCTTTTAAGATGATAATTGGATGGTGAAAAAAGGGGAAAAAATAGAGCTCACTATTGTGTCAACCTAATCTGTACGTTTCCCGTGCGGACTGTTCATTTATTCTGAATTCTATCCTTGAGGCAGAGAACAGAAATCTCGAACCTGGGCGGAGGAAGGGTCTTGCCTGATCTCCTTCTTTATTGTACACCC
>OZ023319.1:2669423-2704423 GCA_964007375.1 Ophion obscuratus
GAGAGAGAGAGAGAGAGAGAGAGAGAGAGAGAGAGAGAGAGAGAGAGAGAGAGAGAGAGAGAGAGAGAGAGAGAGAGAGAGAGAGCGAGGGGGAGGGAGGGAGGGGGAAAGAGAGAGCGAGAGAGAGATGCAGAAACACATACGCTACAAGCTTGCGCATGGTTTTTCCATATACGAATATGGAAATCTGCCGGCTGCACGCAGCATGCTGGATAAAAAGTTTATCCGCGGTGAAGTTAAATGTATATACCGAACGATCGGCGGATCTTATACGTGCCATTGCCGAGACGTTACGCGGAGTTGTGGATCGAATCCGAACGAATGCGCGCGTGAGGGCGTAACTTGAATTCCTTGAGACGTATAAATCGCCGTCGTTTCGCCCTTTCGCCTATTCGACGATCGTGCGATACTTCGCAGTCCACCGCACGGCACGGCAAATACAAAAAAAAAACCCCGCCGATACGCAGTGCCTCGTGTTTGAGGCTATTTTTCACCCACACGGAACACCCAACTCTACGGATATTTCCTCCACCACCGCGGTACAAACGCCGAGCGGTGTCTTCGATATTTCGTACAAAGTATTATGCAATTATTCGCCCAGCTATGTCTAGTGCAACGGTATATACGAGGTGCACTTTGCAAGGTGCAACCTCGCAGAAAAATCGTCGAGATCACGTGTACTTGGGAAATCGCGCACGTGTGCATCGCGATATGCATGTGCAGGCTCCCCATAGTGAAAAAGATCTGCTCTCAATTTGAACACCAACATGCGTTCCTCGTCGTGACTTTCTTTTACTTTTTAGCACAAAAAAAAACACATTATTTTGACATTCTCCTATGAGAGGTCAGGCGATTTTCTCGATGTGTTGCAATGATTCGAAACCAGGTGTAAAAAACACACAGGAAATACAATAGTTTCTTCAAGGCCGTATTCTAGTCTGAACACCAATTTTCAAAGTGATTTTTCGCGAATTACATTCGGAGAAACGGTGAACTGTACAGTGTCGGTATTTGACAGTTATATTTATACATGTTTGAAGTAACATTTTAATTTTTTTCAAAGAATATTATTCGAAATTCTAGGGGAAGGTGGGGTACGGTGTGTCACTTTTTTCTAACGAATTTGTTCTCGAATCAAGGTAGTCTGATTAGATAAAAAGGTCATAACCGATTTTATACACCTTTGGGCGTACAAAGAAGCTCCATTATTTTTTGCTAAAAGATTTTAAATACCAAAATAAATGGGATCGAAAAAAAGTGTGCGGCTTGGTTCGTTGTACCCCATGGGTGGAGTACAATGTATCATATAGGTGGGTACAGTGTGTCAACTACTGCGAAAGGTAGGTACAATGAGGCGGTTGAAACTCTTGTATTCTTCTAACATAGATAACAGATTTTCACACATAACAGTACGAACCCAAACAAAATCAGTACGAGGGAGTGAAAAGTTTCCGGCCTGACCAAGAGATGGTGCCACTAGGTCTAGTTTTGGAGCGGCGTCCTACAGTACCATTCCTACCGAGCTTGTATGTACAGTTTCAGCCCAATCGCTACGTTAGTTTGCGTTTGAGAGCACATTGCGCGAGACGCTTCCGTTGTTTTCGTAAAAATGGAAAAATTGGAAAAACGTGCTGTCATCAAATACTTCCATTTGAAAGGTTTTACACCAAAACAAATAAAAGAAGAGATGGATTCAGCACTAGGAGACTCCTCCCCATCATATTCAACTATTAAGCAGTGGGTTTCTGAATTTAAAATGGGTCGTGTGAGCACCTCTGACGAGCCTCGCTCAGGACGGCCCGTTGAAGTCACAACTTCAGAGATGATTGAAAAAATCCATAAAATAGTGTTGGAAGACCGCAGGTTGAAAGTGCATGAGATAGCTGAGACCTGTAGGATGTCAGCTGAACGTGTGCGAAATATTTTGCACAACCATTTGAACATGGAAAAGCTGTGTGCAAGGTGGGTGCCGCGTTTGCTAACGTTCGACCAAAAACTGCTTCGAAAAACCATTTCTACCGACAATTTGGCGCTGTATAGGCGTAATCCGAACGAATTTTTGTGTCGATTCATAACTGTTGATGAGACATGGGTCCACCACTACACTCCTGAAAATAAAGAACAGTCAAAACAGTGGGTTGGAAAAGGTGAACCAACCCCAAAGAAGGCAAAAACAATTTTATCGGCAAACAAGGTTATGGCTACTGTTTTTTTGGGATGCGAGAGGAATTATATACATTGATTACCTTGAAAAGGGTAAGACTATCACTGGTCAATACTACGCAGAGTTATTGCAACCTTTGAAGCACGAGGTGCAAATTAAATGACCTCATTTGGCGAAAAAAAAAGTTTTGTTTCATCACGATAACGCACCAGCGCATTCGTCGATTGTTGCCATGTCCAAAATCTACGAATTGAAATTTGAATTGATGCCGCATCCTCTCTACTCTCCAGACTTAGCCCCCAGCGACTATTACCTGTTTCCTAACCTCAAAAAATGGCTTGGCGGAAAAAGATTTAAGAGCAACGAAGAAGTTATCGAAGCTGTAAATCAGTATTTTGAGGAGCTTGACGAATCTACGTTTAAAACTGGTATAACTAAATTAGAACACCGTTATGAGAAATGTATCAGTGTTGATGGAGATTATTTTGAAAAATAAAGCAAAAAAATTTTTAAACATCGTTTTTCTTGGTCAGGCCGGAAACTTTTCACCCCACCCTCGTATATCAGTATCAGAATAAAATGAGTCATATCACAGGAACGTCTTATTTTTACAAATCGCGAGTCGTTGACAGCGCTGACGGGTGACACATTGCGCTTTTTCGGACCGTCGTCATTTTTTCGTTTCCTCATTGGGAATCGAGGCATTGTGCCCCACATCTCGGTGATACATTGTACCCCACTAGTTAAATATTTGATTATTGATGAAAATAACTATTAATTAAACTACGAATGGAAAAAAACACAAGTCACTGAGCTCATCGTAAATAGTCAAACTATCGTTCAAGGCCGAAAATGCGAGCCGCTACAGAAAGTTACGTTATATTTTACGTTTTTCCAGCGAGCGAAATTTATTTTCCAAGCCTCATTGTCAAATCAATTTTTAATTTTCAATAATTCTTTGAGAGCTGCTATCGACTTTGTTTTAGGCCTGACGAAACCAAATATAAATCGCGGTCCAAGACACAAAAATTCAGAATTGACGAGCTTCAAATTTCCGAGAAATCGTATCTAGTGCCCCGTGATACCTTGTACCCCACCCTCTCCTACATGATATTTGATGTTGCGCAGATCAGGTCGCGAATTTTTTGATCGTCGAGCGTTGTGATTGCGTCCGTCCTTGTTGGCTGAAACAAACGATTTTTTTTTATTCTATTCTCTACGAATGTGGTTATTGTTCGGCTCGAATGTTCGGCTCGAATGTTCGGCTACGAATGTGGTTATTGTTCTCTACGAATGTGGTTATTGAATTATAAAGCAATCTTTTTGATTGCTTTATAATTCCTATTATTGCGGACTGTGAGAAGTCAATTTTTATTGTAAAGATCAATTTTTGTTTTTATTAAAAAGCGTAATAAAGTTTTTATTACAAAGCGAAGCAATAACCACATTGGTAAAAAATAGAATCTACAACAATCGTTTATTCAAGATGACAAGGACGGTCGAAATCACAACGCCCGACGATACAACATTTTCGCGACATGACCTGCGCAACATCAAATATCATGTACAATTTCGAATAAAATGGTGTGAAATACTAACACTGTAGATTTAACTGTTTTTTTCAAATTTATAATTCCCAAAAAATCCAACACCCAATACAAAGATTTTACTTGGTATTCTCCCACATTACCTCGTTCCACATTATTAGTTCGTGTTGAATGAATTTTCAATTCAACTTTTATTTAGAGAAACTAGCATTATTGATGTATGATGCTTCCATTCCTTTCTTCAAGGCAATTCGAATCCAGGCTAGATCATTTCACAAATGTATCACACATGTTCACAGAAATATATCAAACATGTCCACAAAAATATAACACACACGTTCTTCAGTATGCATATGGGATATTTCACGCTATTCCAGCTACCCCGTAGCCCGACTATTTTTGGTTATCCTGATTTTTTGTTGTAAAAGTTTACCCCATGGAAGGAATATCCTCACCAATTTTTAGATTTTCATCTCTTCTCTTTTAGGAGTTATAATTTTCCAATGAATGTCGATTTCAGAAGTTTTGGAAATGTTTAAATGCTGATAACTCCTGAACTAATTGAGATATCGACAAATGACACGATATCATTTTTTTCTCTTTGAAGCATACTTTCGTTAAAAAAATATTTAAAACATTATTAATTACCAATGTCGACGTTTTTTTGCTGCTAAAGTGAAAACTATTTTTAAAAAAGATGATTGCCTTTTTTGATATTTTAAAGAAATTCTCTAAAATAGAGTGACCCATTCTATAATATTTAAGACTAGTTTCATCGTGGGCCAATTTTTTTTTTTCAACGATTTTTATCATTTTTGTGTCCAATAATGCTATTAAAGATTTTATGATTTCCAATTCGGCTTCGACAGGCCAAAAACGGTTTACTTTTAATTTGTACTGAATTTAACAAAAAAAAGTGATTTCGAATTAAAATAATTGGAATAGGACATCGCGAAATCATTAATAGCATTATTGGACATTAAAATAATAAAAATCATCTAAAAAAATATGTCTAATTCGAAAAAAATAGAAGGAAAAATGGCCCCACGATGAGACCAGTCTTAAATCTCGTAGAATGGGTCACTCTATTTTAGAGAATTTTTTGAAAAAAATCCAAAAAGGCAATCATCTTGGAAAACAACAGTTTTCACCTTAGAAGCAAAAAAAAACATTGACATTGATGATTGATAATTTTTTTCATATTTTTTAAAGAAAGTATGCTTCAAAGTGAAAAAAAAATAAATAGTCCCATTCGTCGATATCTCAATTAATTCAGGAGTTTTCAGCGTTTAAACGTTTCCAAAACTTCCGAAAATGACATTTTTTGGATAATTATGACTCCTAAAAGAGAAGAGATAAAAATCTAAAAATTGGTGTGGATATTCCTTTTACGGGGTACAATTTTACAAAAAAAAAATCAGGTAAACCCAAAATGGTCGGGGTCACGGGATAGTTGAAATGTGGAATATCCCGTATTTTCTCGTGTATGCATATATACGTGTAGTATAACATCTAAGTACCCATTCGAGCTCCTGTATCTTTTTCAAAATGTAGTCATTTTGGCATGATCAGAGTCTCCGCGTGAAAGAAGAAAATCGTTCTATGCAAGATTTTTTCACGACTTTTTTTCTCAGGTGGTCGCTTGTTTTGGCTTCTCCACGGTGTTACTTTTCGCGAACTCTCAACAACACTTGTACCAAAGTAAGGACGTATAAAATACGAGTCACGTAATAAATTTGCCCGAGCTAGCAACGGTTGGCGTTGTACTTGCGGTAACAGCGAATCGCTCGTATTCCTCGCACGTATGTACGAGATTTGGTTCTGGATAGGCTGGTTCGCGATATACAAGCTGCTTTCGAGCCTCGTATACATACGCAGCAACGTTACGTGCCGCGTGTATTTTGACATTAAAAAAATACTTCATCCAACCTGCGTAGTGAACTAGCTCGTCAAAAAAAAAATCTAATAAAAACATGTCAATCCCAATATTCGAAAAATCGAGAGCACGCGACTTAAAAGATCTGCGAAAAGTTCACCAATCGCTTCACCTTGATTCCCCAATCGCGGCTTCAAAGCTACAAGTATTCAAAATAACTTCAAAAAGTGCAACTGGAGATGAGAACTATGTAAAACCGAGCGAAAATTCAGTCGGGGCTTTTATCGGGCGATGCATCATTTTTTACGAACATCATCAGTAGCCTAATTCGAAAACTTTGTATGCAGACCCATAGAGGTCAGTCTCACGCTTAAACTTGGGGCCGACAAAGGCAGCACGATTACCTTATTACTAAATAATTACTAAATAATATTACTAAACACGAGCACCTTATTAATAAATAATTGAACCAATGTTGTTTGAGTTTGGAAAGTTTTGGGTTTCGCGAAAATGTACAGTGAAGTATAATAATAATGCAAATTTATTGTTTTTAATGTTATTGAATCTTAATTTAATAATATATTATTAATATATTATTAATTTAATAATTTATTAATTATTAAATTTAATTTTAACGTTTCGAACACTCAGAATAGTGTAATGAAATTCGAATCGACATACATCTGCCTAATATCCATTTGCTATTTTGATTTTGGAATACTCGATATTATATTACCTTTCACACCTGAGGTTTTCAACCTCAAAATACGGATCAATGTTCGAGAAACGTTTTTGGACATCCGGTTAAGAAAAATAAGGGGAGGGGGGGGTAAATATCTTCATTTCTTTTGTCAGGGTGCTGTAATAACAGTTGACTAGCGCGTCCAGGAGGTTGGAGTGTTAGCCACAATCCAAAATAATAAAAAATATATATATAAGATATTGTCTAGACTACACTGAGTCTTTACAAATTTAAAAAATCCACCACAAAAGACCAGAGATAAAAAATAGTGTAATGTGTGTAATTTAACGTACGGTTAGATGGGCGAGACGTTCAGGCTACGGATGATGTAATTTTTTTGGCTATTTAGCACCTATTTGGATATTTAACACTATTTCTGACAACAAATTAACGCAAACTGAAGCCTTGTAAACATTAAGCAAAAAAAAACCCATCTTGCCCATCGTAAACCATATATATTCAATATCGAACCATCAAGGTTTGATGAAAGATTATGAATCTTGACTGGCGAATGAAGAGCATTGCTGCTAAGCTCAATGTCCGCGAAGTTGCCGTATTTCGGCAACGCTGAAAGTAGTTAAGTAATTAATTACTGGCAACAATGAAAATTCTCGTGACATAAATATAAATAGGCATAATTATAATTGGCTCAAAACTTAATTCTGAGTTTCATGAAACATTCGCTGACGCCGTTTATTCATAATAATCATCGTTAATGTTGCACTTTTTCAAGTTGGTAGTAACACAAAAGTTTTTCTTATTTACATAATGAAGATATAAAAATTTATAATTTTGCCCTTTAATTGTATATTTATGAAATATTAGCATCTACGGAATAAATCTATCCCTCGCATGCATTTTTTGAGGTTTATCGAGAAAAAAAATCATTATCCATCATTTCACCCAACTGGACTGCTCCAACCTCCGTAATTAGTCCTCTCACTCGGACCTTTTTTTAATTAAGCCATCCAAATCTGGCTCCTCCCATCGGGATGTTTCGCCCATTTTGTGGCGATATTCTCATCGGGGTACCTTTAAGGGAGAGTTTGTCCTTGAAATTGCAGCGGGAGATGTTACCCGTGCAGAAACTTTGACCGGGATACCCTATGTCCGATCAAATCGCGATCAGGATTTGTCATGGATTCCCCAAAACCGGTATCCCGGTTAGAATCCGACTTGCATCAGTATCGGCATATGTACGACGACGATGGCATCATTTTGAAAATTTTGGCGTCACGTGTATTTTCTGTATTACTATGGAATTCCTATCTATAGATAGGAATTTCTGTCTATAGATTCCTATCTATAAAATTCCTATCTATAGATAGGAATTACATAGTAATACCGAAAATACACGTGATGCCAAAATTTTCAAAATTATGCCATCGTCGTCGTACATATTCCGATACTGATGCAAGTTGGATTCTAACCGGGATACCGGTTTTGGGGAATAAGTCTCTGTTTATACCCACCGACATGTCGGTGGGTATAAACATGTATTTAAGACAAATTAAAATCAAATTCACAATGATTAGATTAACATTTACACTACCCGTGAGTTCTTACGTATTTCGAGAGAAAACATTTCGTCGAGGCAAAGAAATTTTTGCAAAAAAAGTTGTGAGTTTCAAATATTACATTATAAATATGAAAAAATCACAAAATGAGTTGTGAATTTCCTCAAGTTGAAGAAAATAAATATCGAATTCACGATAGTTATATTAAAATTTACACCACAAGTGTAAACGTATTTTGAGAGAAAACATTGTGTTGAGGCAAAGAAATGTTCGCACAAAAACTTATGTGCAAAAATTTCTTTGCCTCGAGGCAATGTTTTCTCTCAAAATACGTACGAACTCACTTTTGGCGCAAATTTTAATCTAATCATTTTGAATTTGATTTTAATTTGTCTTAAATACGAAAAAAATCACAACTAATTTTGTGAATTTTTTTGTATTTATAATTTCTTGTCAATACATTTGCATTCACAGATTTTGATGTGAATTTTTTTTAATTCACATCAAAATCTCGCGATGAGTGCGATCTGCAATTTGAATCTTTGGACAAATTTTTTTTACTGATAGTTTCATGCACCAAAACATTATAAATGTTATTTATTTTTATAATACATTTAAGATGTCATAATTCCATTTTTGACATTTTATTTCAGCCTGTGTTCACCCGTGATCCTTCCCAGATTCCTCAATGATTCCATGGGGAATCTATTTAGAGTCAATAAAGGATCCGATTCTGGATCCCTAATGGAATCCAGTTTACGGATCTTACATTTAGTCTTCGAATCTGATCCGATATCGGACTAGATCCCGACTGGGAGCCCGGGATACAAGTCAGAATCCAGCTGTATCCCTGCCAAAATTTCTGCGCGGGTAGCGGCTCAACATGAGCAGCTAGAAGAAGAGGAGGGATGCCTCTATGGACCAGGCATTGCCGATTAGCGGTAATTATAAACACATTTGTGTAAACACATTACAAAACTTTAAACGCGTTTTTCTCGAAAACACGTTTTTAAAAATGGCTGACATTCTCCCGACCGCTCTAATTAACATATCGACCTGAAATTTGGAGAGCATACTCAGAAAACATGTCTTCACGGAATGACGGACCGTTTTTTCGATAGATACATTTTTGCATTTATTATTTATCTTTTTATGCGAAAAAAACGCGAAAATTCGATTTTTTTTAAAGTGCCGCCATTTTCTGAAATTTGTACTCAACGAAAAACCCATCCGTCATTCCATGACCAAAGGGTCACAGATTGATAATATGCTTTGAATTTGTGTTTCAGATCAACAAAGAGGGGGCAGTGATGTCAGCTGTTTACCTCCCGCGATTTGAGGACCTGTTTTCGCGGAGTTGCAACGGCCGCCATTTTGGTTTAAAAAATAAATTTTTTTTTTAACGTTCTGTATATCATGAATAAAAGCAAGTAAAAAACTATACTCAAAAAGCTTTACTCGTTTACTTTAAAAAAAATAAAATGTAAAAACCTGAAATATGGCACTCCAAGGACAAAGTCTCCCTTAATTCATCTTTAGTCACAATTCTCGGCACGGATAAAATGAAAAAAAGTGCATCACGAGGTGCTTGAATAAACAAAATAACTGTGATTCAATTGTTTTTATTTAATTTGCTGCGAATAAACGATATTAATCCGATTGAACGGAGCTGATCAACCGTATCGTGCGAAGTGATATTCAAACAATGGAAACAATGCACAAGTATGTATATTCCGGTATAACACTTGTGGTGCGGAGTACGGGAGAAGTATGGCGTGCTGAAGTGAGTAGGTTTGCATGGACTTCGGCCTAGTCTTAGCGCAGATCCTGAAGCCCGGTTTACCACTGCAGGGATATCTATATCGCGACGTGAACTATTTGCTGTGAGCCCGTACATAAGGATGGACACACCC
Organism: Ophion obscuratus; assembly: GCA_964007375.1. NCBI lineage: Eukaryota > Metazoa > Arthropoda > Insecta > Hymenoptera > Ichneumonidae > Ophion > Ophion obscuratus. Next base: position 2,679,183 of record OZ023319.1, read on the forward strand.
GCACTCGAGGGAAAAAGCGAGTAAACTGTTCGAAACGTGCAGTACGAGGGGCTGTTGAAGGATCCGAATTGCAGATAAGCGATACGAATGATACAGTTTATTCGTTTGTGTGTGTGTGTGTGCATACGTGTATATTACAAATGTGTACATTCAAAGCTAAAGTTGGATAAAGCAAGGCAATTCTTTAGGCTACGTGTTTGGAATATGTACAACATGATCCCATTGAGATTACTGTGTGTAGACTGATACATTTCTATCACATCTTCGTCATCTCTAAAATCGTCTTCGGTGAACCTCTGAATGAAACTCTATACACGTTGATTTCACATTTCGGAAAAAGAAAACGAAAATAAAAAGACGTGCTGAAGGAAAACGGATAGACTATCGTCGATTTTTTTTCAAAGATAGCCGGAAACTCAAAAATACTTTGAAATTTCCAAAAATTGCGCATAATCAGTGTTTTTTCAACGGTAATTGATCTTTTTTGAGATCGTTTGAATGGGAATGTTTTTTTCTGGGTGCAAGGTCAAAGATACTTCAAGATTCACGTAATTTGAATTGAGTGGTTTCATTTTATCTGCCTCATATATCTAAATAAAAGTACAAACGACCTAAAGTATGCGGGTAGTTTATTTTCTTTCTTCAAAAGTATGGTCAATCTAATCTCTGTTTTTTAAGGGCGGGGTAAAGTTAATTCGGCAAAAAAAGGCATGTTTTTAAGATTTTTTTTTGGCGTAACGAATAGTGTTCGTTTATTGAAAAATGTACATATAATAAAGTAAAATTTGAACAACATTCTCCTAAATTTGCATTGCAAAATATTCAAAATTGAGCGAGTGAAAATTAAACCCCGGAGGCGCCTCGAAAAAAAGTTGGTTTGCGGTGTGCACCATAACTCGCAACAGAATCATCTGAAACAAAAAAATCAAAATGCATTTGTTAAAGGAGATGTTTCTCGAGGTAATGACGGGAGGATTTTTTTTTTCGATTTTTCGTAGCACTTGGGAGCCAAAAACCCGATTTTCGCTAAAAAATCGGCTAATTTGTTGTTGAAAAATTAGTAACTATTAAAAAAAAAAAACAAAAAAAGCTCTCGACAATACCTGGTGAATTATGTGAAGAAGTACTGTGCAAAATTTCAAAGCGATTGGTCCAGTAGATTTTGAGTTATCGTGCACACGGACTTCAAATATGACAAGTCTCAGAAAAACGGTTTGAAAAACGCAGAAGAGTTTGGTCGCTTAGCGCTCATTGCACATAAGTTTGAGAACACTTCTCGATTGCATAAAAATCTGAGAAAATTCATGCATATTAAAGGTACTCAAAAGATTAATTTTGCATAATAATAATTCCAAAATTTTATTAACAAAATGATGAAAAAACAAAATTAGTCAACAAATTTCCCCGCAACCCAATTTTTTTTCGCGATTCGTTCATTTTTCTGAATACGTATGAATTTTTTCAGATTTTTCAATTATCTTTGAATTTTTAGAAATTCAAAATAAAACTCGATAATTTTCTTATACTCACTCAAAGTCGTCGATGCCAGGTCCGTAGAGCAAAAGGCTTCCATCAAGATGATCGAGAGCATATTTTGCGTTTGTCTACGCAAAACTCTTTCTTCTTTATTGTCGTGCGCCGCTTGCTCCTCTCCTCTACTAATTCGCAAATCGTCAACTTGTCGGGCCCGGAACAGGCCCGTTTATCAAGAAATTTATTCGGGGTCGAAAAATACAATAGCGCGCCGCGCAGCTGCCGCCCAGGTATAAAACCCGGCATGGAGCAATAGACGCTCAAATACTCATAACTTCGTCAATTTTACTCCGATCGACTTGAAATTTTAACACAATATTCTTGATATATTATGCATTCATTTAAAAATTAAAAAAAATTTAATATTTTACCCCGCCCTTAAAGATACTTTAATTCTTTTGGAAATATACACTACCGACGAAAAGTTTTCGGACAAATATTCAAAAAGTTCCGGAACGATTTTTTAAGCCATTTCACCGATAGCTGACATAATGAATTTAATAATCGGCATTTTGATGGGGAGAACCTTCATTCTGTTTTTTTTTAATTTTACTAGTTTTTACGACTAGTGCCATTTATCGAAAATTTGGTCTCGTCTTGGATGGAAACACCCAAAGACATGTTCAAAAAACTTGTCGAAAGGATGCCTCGTGTGGTGAAGACCATGCTGTCTGGGAGAGGTGGTTTTTTCGACGAGACCAAAGTTTAATATGTAAGTCAACAAATTAACTACATTACTCAAATCTTCTATCTATAACGAATAAATTGATTTTAAATTAACAAAAATTATCACTCCTTGTAAAAATAATTCCGTCAGAATTGATTGTTAAAAATCACTTGAAATCAATCGATTGACGTGACTCGAAAATTATAAAATTTTAGCGGGGAAAAAAATGTCGAAAAAACATCTGAATTAATTATATTCAATTGCAAATAGAAAAATAATATTTTTTCCTCTCGAAATGTTACCACAAACCCCTTAATTATCGAGTTACGGTAATTAAATCATCTGATTTTTTACCGAAAATAGGTGAAAAAAGAAATTTCGAAAAAAATCTGAACAAATGTTTGCAAACTCAACGAAAACCGATTCTACTTTTTACTATCTTGAGGTTTTCCTTGAATCCTTGTCGTGTTCGCGTTGCAGATCAGTTTTTCAAATTGTCTCTTTTTTCAAATCAAAATATCTTTAGATTAAAAGTCGCACGAAGCCTTAAAAAAACAAGATTGAAGCTTGAGCTTCAATCCCTTTATGATTATGAGCCCTTTATGATTCCGATCAAAGAGATGTATAAAACGTTTTTGTCTGTTAACGTCCACCAGAAAAGGAACGAAAAAGATGAAAAATGGACGCTTTCGAAAAAGGGTACCAGTCGTAAAAAAAATAGTGAAAAAATTATAAAAAAAAGAAATGAAGGTGAATTCCTCCCCTTAAAAATACCGTTTATTAAATTCATTTATATCAACTATCGGCGAAATGGCATAAAAAATCGTTCTGGAACTTTTTTGATTTTTTGTCCGAAAGTTTTTCGCGGGTAGTATATATCCGTAAGATTTCCCGATGAAAAAAAAAACATTCGTTTTTTTTCTATAATTTTGTACGAATATGACTGGAGAATAAATATGTACTTTCCGACACTGGCAATTTTGACTGAATTGCAAGTTGGCTCCGAAGAAGGCGTGATGTTTTGTCGATGGGACGGCTTTCCGATGCAATGATTTATAGCTAGGAGGAACGTCAGATATTTTAACTTTTTTTTAGAAAGAGGGTGAGGGAGAGAAAGAGAGAGAGAGAGAGAGAGAGAGAGAGAGAGAGAGAGAGAGAGAGAGAGAGAGAGAGACTAGTATTAGTTGACCTAGAAAGACAAGCCCATAACTTGCGGCTCGAGACTTGCGGGTGTTCTCGCCCCCATGCTGTACTCAAACTTTCCGTGGTGCAGAGCTCTGTGTATATATACCAGACACCTAATTGCTAATTAGGGAGGACGCCGAGCAGGTAAGAGATACTCACGAGCTCGGCTCTCGAGTATCAGTGGCTGTGTATGTGCGCACTCGAGATTGGTGCACCTGGTACATTCGAGAGGCTTGGTGCAGACGAGCGCAAGACCAGTCCCTAAATTCCAAGTTTTTCCCCCCCAGTAAAACCCCGTTACTGACCCATTTGAAACCAATCGTCGATCGCTTGTAATACAGGGAAGGTGCAAAATTGATAGAGGGCAGGTCGAAAGTGCACGTGGCGCCCCTACCGTTATAAATCCAAAGCTTTTGAAGGTAGTTTAGCGTACAAATATAATGCCTTCATATCAAAAATGCATGTAATCAAATTTCGTTTTTCATCCGTATTCGATCCATAGTCGAGGTGTCAAAATATGTAGTGCAACAAAGTTAACATAATCTCCAAAGTTGAGGCTCAAACAAAAATAAACTTAAGAAATACAAGATTTCGTTATCAGTTCGTATCATTTTTTAAAAATTATTTTATATGAAATAACGAAATTATATTTATGAAGCTTACTGTGATAACATTCGAACATATTTTCCAGCTGCGGATGACAATAGAAATATTGTTGATGCGTGGTGTCAATGTGTTGCAGGATTGAGTAAAAGCTGCAAGCATATCAGTGCTGCCGTTTGTTGGATTGTTTTCTCCACAAGCTCGCGATCCAAAAAAGTTAGCATGTATGTTTGGCTATTTGCTGTTGGTTGCCAATTGTTGTGCACGCGGGAAGAATTTCATATCCGTTGAATTTCGAAATGGAGTATTCTGTCATCAAAGGATATCATTTCACACGAAATAGGGCAAAGAATATATTGTCAAGATATTACGTTGTTTTGCAAATCAATTTATCTGCCTGCGTATTTTTTAAAAATTATTTCAGCTACCCACTGTTGTCGTTTTTCTGATTCCAAGAAGCATGAAGAGGGTTTGGGGTTTCCGAAAACCCCAAACCTCCGATTGAGTTGAAATTTTGCACAGACCTCCCTTTTAACATTTTAAGACAACTCCTAAACGGAGTTTTGGCGACGTGCAATAGTTTTTGGGTTTGGGTTTGTTTGGGCATTGCTTGGACAAAACGGAGAGCGCGATAACGTATATACAGTGGGTAAAAAAAGTATTTGTATACGCCGTCTTTTCCAAATTATCCTACGAGAAAAATTAGATGCTGTATTAACTTTCTGTGTTCGATGACTTATCCTAAATATACATGATGTCGGTTACAAAAATCATGAGAAAACATGAACAGTCAAATAAAGCCAAATTAACAACAGTTTCGTACGAGTTGTACACTTTTTTACCCACTGTAGGTATGAGCGGAGACGTAGCAGATATTGATATAGTAAGCGCGCGGTAAAAAAAAACTTAAAAATTAAATATTTCGAAAACTGTTGCGTTAAAATATTAAATATTAAAATATTAAATATTAAATATTAAAATATTAAAATATTAAATATTAAAATATTAAATATTAAATATTAAATATTAAATATTAAAATATTAAATATAAAATATTAAAATATTAAATATAAAATATTAAAATGTTAAATATTAAATAGTAGAATATTAAATATTAAATATTAAATATTAAAATATTAAAATATTAAAAGGAAGGCTTGTGCAAAGTTTCAGCTCGATCGGAGGTTGGGGTATTTTTGGAAGCCCATCCCATGAGGGTTCTCTGACGGTAAATAATAAAATTTTATTTTTGTTCTAACATCTCTAGCATTTTTTGCATTATTCTTGCATTTTTTACTTGCTCATCTTCCACTGTATATGTATAATCCAAATACTGGAAATTAATTCAAAACATTCGAATCTTAATACATGGGTTTTCCTTTACGAAAGATAACTCCAAATAATTTCTCATGAACGTTTTTTTCTTATCGCTGGACGAAAATACCTTTTAATTTGATGGAAAATTCGAAACTAAACTAAATTTGAACTTTCAACTTGATGGAGACCGCGAAAATACAGCGAAATTATAACTTAGTTCGTCTATTATTTGAAAATAGCACGCACTTTCAATACTTCCATTACTTTACACCACCTACAAAAGCTTTCAATTTTGACTCCTAGAAGCGCGGCAGTCGAGTTGCACGTTCCTACAGTATCAATATCAAATCGCACCAATTGTAAAACGGATATAACTCTTGATAAGCTGGCGAAAAAAATGCATTTTCGCTTCGATTTAATTATCGATATTAACAACAAAAAAACGTGAGTCCCTTCGTTCTATCGAATGTAATTGACATTCTAACATTTCGAACGATCTATCACACTTACGTGAAAATTAATTTTAAAGATCTATAACACGCTGCCTCGAATTGAAAAAAAATGTAGTGAAAAACGACTTGGGCTAAAATATTGGGTTGGTACAAAAATCTTGCAACACTTTTTTTTCAATTAATATATTTTTCCTAATAATGAAGTTCGAGAACATTCGAGAGTAGGAAATACAAGAATGGTCTAGAATCTTCCATGCCGCAGGATATATAAGCGAGTCAGATATTCCGCGGAGTCAGTATGAGCAACGATGGATCAACGTGCACTTCGAGCAATCGCATATTACGAATTCTTGCAAGGGCATTCTGTAAGAGCTGCAGCCCGTAATATGTGCAGTGCGTTCAAGGCTAATGTAGTTAATTGTTCAACGGTCCCCCGATGGTATCAGCGTTTTCATTCTGGCGATACATCTTTTGAAGACAAACCTAGGTCCGGCAGGGAATCGATTGTGGACGATGAAGAACTGCGAGCACTTACAAAGGCAAAGCCTAATATTTCGTCACGAGAATTAGCCAACCAACTCATCTGCAGTCATCCTGCTATCCTTCGACATTTACAAGAGATAAGATATAGGAAAGTTGATTCGTCTTGGATACCGCACAATCTCAGCGAATCAAACAAAGCAACACGCATGTCCATCTGTCTTTCACTCCTGCATCGTCCGCAAAGAAAGGATTTTCTTCAAGAAATAGTCACTGGGGATGAAAGCTGGGTGTTGCATGGTAATCACACGCGCAAGCGTCAGTGGCTATCGAAAGGGGACAAACCAGAACCGACCCCTAAACAGCCCCGTGAAATGAAGAAAGTTTTACTTTGTTGTTGGTGGGATTCTGAGGGCATGCTCTATTACGAATTTCTGCCAACCGACACCGCAATACAGGCAGAGATTTATTCTGCACAACTGCAAAAGGTGGCTAAAATTATGAAACAGAAAAGGCGTACACGTCTTCACGTTCGGCTTCTCCATGACAATGCTCGACCCCACGTCGCTAAGATGACACAACTACTTCGCAGCTAGGATGGGAAGTTCTACCACACCCACCGTATTCACCAGACTTGACACCTACCGACTATCACCTGTTTTGAGCTTTGAAGAACTATTTACGGGATAAAAAATTTGATGATCTGTCAGATCTCAAAAATACATTGGACGACTTTCTTAATTCACGATCAAAAGAATTCTGGTCTGCGGGCGTGCAAAGTCTACCAGAGCATTGGGCAAGAGTTGTAGATGCGGAGGGAGCCTACATTACTGAATAATCGTTTATTGTTAAAATAAAATATTTTTCTTTTTTACTCGTGTTGTGTGGTGCAACATTTTTGTACCAACCCAATATTTCGGCATTCGTGCTCAAGGAGCTGCGCATAGTTTCGATTTATATATTGTACCGAAGAACGTGAAGCCGGAGGTGCAGACGCGTAACGTGTATAACAGCCGAAATGCACCAGGAACGTGTGTTATTCATGAATTCGTTTACGAAGATTCATCGTAAGGGATCGCTGTACTACTACGGACGAAGAAGATACTGAGCAAAGAGACGGAGAAGAAAAGTACTCGCTACGCATTTAAAAAAGTTCCAACATCCGCCCGCGCACGTTCCTCCGACGAGAGTGTGCTCCTCCGGTTGGACTGCTATGCACTATCCTACGGTAGCACGTTTTAATATTCTTCGCGGTGAATTGGTGGGGGGAGAATTGCATCCCTTCGGCATACGAAATTTTCCGCGATCTCGAGATAACTATATACGTCCATATTTGAACATATACGTGCACACCCGTTTTTTTTACATTTTTTTTTTACTATAAACGCGTGTATGTATACAAGCAGGGGGCCGGGGCAAATAGTGATCAGTCACGCTTCAATTCTCGTATGCCGAGATTTCACAAAAATCTTTATTACCGTACGAGGCTAATAATTATCAACGTTTACTTTTCAACCCATGTTTCTGCTCATACATTTTGTAAACTTTATTATTAATTTTTCTCGTTAAATACGTTTTTTTATTCAAAGGTCACTTGATACGCCCACGGTTAGGACATTTGAAAAAATGAACCCAGAACTCCGACGATTGTTGCGTGGCACAGACACGACAAAATTCAACTGCAGGGATTGCAGATCGTCGATATTTTCGTCTCAGCCCAATGATCAATTGTTATACCCAGAAATTCGATGGAATTAAATAATGGATGGTCCGTCAATAATAATGGAGCCCTTAGAAATTACTAAAAATATAACTGATAATATGTGGTTATTCTTTCGAAATGACGAAAGTATTATACACCTCAAAATTCCGCATGACTGTTTTACATTGAATCGTATTCGAGCGACAATTCAGCAAGTACATGGGCACAAATTATCCAAAGAAACAATTACATTGAAACGTCCTTTTCGCATAATCACACACACGTACACTTTTACAATTATTTACAAAGACGGCCTCACCCCTGATTGCGATTACCTCGAGGTGTGATGCAGAGCTTATTATATTACCGGTAATTTAGTGAGTACAGTACTGGACAAAATAAAATATGCACAAATCCATACAAAATAAATGGCGAGATGCGTACTTTATTTTATCTAGTTCTCTACACTGTAAAAAATGATATGAAATTTACAATACATTTAAGATACAGAAGGAATGGAATTTTACGAACTCAGTAGATTAAATTAAATTTAAAACACATGTACCGTAAATTTAAAACAGGAACATGAAATTCTAACGTGGATATATAATTTAATAGATGCAACATGGAATTTCAAAGACAAGTTTGTAAATTTGTGGGAAATGTTTTGTATTAACCCGTGTCTTCAATTGAAAATTACTACAGATGTATAATAAATCAACTATAAAAAACAGAGTATTGAAAATACAAAACAAGTTTGAAATTTATTTACGGCTGCCTGAAAAATATAATACACGTGGAACTGATTTGGAAGTGGAAAGTATCGTGATTGTACTCCTATCTGATATTATTTGTCATCGACGCTGAGTTAAATATAAGACAAATCTTTAGGAATATCGATGATATACTACTCGGAATAATACCATCCAGTACATGAATACTATGATTCGATTCAGAAATTACCAAGACAAAAGCCACTGAGATTAACAATTGTTTGTCAAAAACAAATCACAGGTAAGTTGAATTTAATGTGTTCGTATATTAATATTGAAGAAACATTTTATGATTTTCATAATTGTTGACCCGGATGATATCTCAAAATCACATGAATTTCAAATACACGCGTGCAGTGGACAGAGATAGGCGGGCGGTCGGTGTGCGGGCTCGGCGGTCACTGAAGTTAAGAGCAGCATTGGGCGCGGCCAATACTTGGAGCGGTGACCGTTTGCCCGTGCACTGGTTTGCGCGTCAACCTCTGCGTGGGAAACAGTTTGTCTGAGTTTCTGATGGTAATACAACTGAAACTCAGCCAAGTATGGCTGCCTGTATCGGCCCAGGTGTTCCGCAGTTTCCCTGGGCCCTCGTGCAAATGCGATACAGTAGTGCATTAGGAAAGAGTGGATGCGGCCAATACTCTGGGGGGGGGGGGGGGGGACTCTGGAAGGAATGTGTGGGACTCTGGAAGGATTGTGAATAATGATATGGAAGGAATAAAGGAGAGGATTGGTAAAAGGAGAAGGTCATATATGAGAGAAGTGCATATATAAAGAAAGAAAAAAAATACATACATGCAGCGATTTTCACTGCATTCAAATTTTTATTATTCAAGTATTCAATATTAATTATGGGAAAAAGCTGCGAAAAAATTATATACACAAGTATCACGAAAGCATCATACAGTATATGAATTGAGTAGTCTTAATTTGATCATTTTTACATAAAAACGTATTGCAATTATCAATTTCTGAAATAAATTTAATACTTAGGATCAGTAATTTTAATACACACCCGTATATTGATATTAGCAAATGGTTCTTGAATTTAATATACACTTGTATATTGATATCAGCAAATGGTTCTTGTTTTCAATATACTTGGATGTGATTATTTCTTTACACGTGCATTATTTTTCAAACGCACAGGTATATTAATATTACGGAACTACACTTTCATTTTTAAAATAACCTGTTTTGGATTTTCAAAATCGTATCTGAAATTTCATAAGCGGTATCCGCATAAAAACTCCCTACACTTGTATATTAATTTTTATACAGAAATTTTTTACAGTGTATATACAGACACATATATACGCGTAACGCTCCCGAAATAATCATTTTGCGTGTAATCTTTGTTTTATATATGCTATTCCATTTGTAGGTTTTTTTTGGAATTTAACAGTTTGAAATAATTCAAAATCTTCCTACAAAACAGATTTGGTAGAAAAATTATTGTAATCCTTTCTTGTCTGTATTTTAAGTATGAAAATCATTCTAGATCTACTTTTCGGAAGAGACTAATTGTGATGTATAATTTTTGTTGCTTTTTTTCTACAGACCTTATGAGGTGACGTCACAGGCGAGAAAGTCATTGCACTGGTAATTTTTAACTGTATCATCTTTCAATAAAATAAGATCACTCTTTATCTGTTCAAGTGGAACTTTTAGACCCCTACTCACCGTCAGATTTTGAGGTTAGAAAAATGTAGCATGCCGCGCTGTGCATTAAAACCCGTTTGGTTACGCGTACACACGCGTAACGCATCGACACATTCTGTAGGGAGAGAGAAGTTGAAGGAAAAAAACCGAGATCAATATTCAAAGAAAAAGGAAAAGAATATATTAATAAACCAATAAAAACTTGATAGGAAAAGATTTGCATCATTGCTCTGGTCCTGCTACTTCTTTCGAGCATGGCAAATCTCTCAAATCTGAAAAATCAGTGGAATCAGTGTAAATTTATTTTTGCGATTTTTTTTGTACCCGGTACGTCATTTTGAAGATGCTGGTCTTTTCACGATTTTCGCCTTTTGCAAAATCGCGTGCTGGATTTATCGAAAAAATAGTAATCTCATCATTTAGTGATAAGATCCTTTGAAAAGGGAACTGTTAGCTTTGGTTACGTACAAAAAAAATTCCGATATATTTTCGCAGAGTAATTAAATTTTTTCTTGAAAAAAGCCAGGTTTCCGAAAAGCTGGCATCGTGCGGCGTAACTTGAAAACTATGACATTTGGAATATTTAGTCTAAGGAGTAAAAAATAGTATCTGGTTATTTTAGTCACGAATTTTTTTTAGATTTTTTTTCCAATATTTCTTCTCTTCGCTAGTTTCGATCGATAGTCGACGATTTGTCTCATTAAATGATTGCTGTTTGAAACAAAGATGTTTTAATGGAAATATCAAGAGGAGAAAAGGTATATACACCTATGGCCACAACTATGAAGCACCCCGATAAAAGATTGATATTTCAAAAAGTACATAAATCTATTACAATTGCGTTGAAGTAAATCTGAGATGGCATCATCAAATATAAAATTAAACAATAGAAAACCTCTTTTGGCGAATTGCAAAACATCTGACTCGTAAAAACACTAAACATGTGCTTTTTTAATTTTCGACGAAATCTTTTACCACTCTTCATTTACTAATCTCAGAGTGGAGGAGCCAATAGAAAACCTCTTTTGGCGAATTGCAAAACATCAGAATCGTAAAAACACTAAACATGTGCTTTTGTACTTTCCGACAAAATCTTTTACCACTCTTCATTTACTAATCTCAGAGTGGAGGAGCTTTTCTCCAATTTCATTAGTAATATTCGATTCTGCCGAAGCGTGGTGACTTTATTTGTCCCGATTATCTTCGATTTGACTGACTGTAAGTTGTCATTCTTTTAACTCCATATAAGCTCAGAACGTCATTTGACTCATACGACCTATAAATTAAATTATGTATCTGTCCTCCTCTTGATATTTTCATTAAAACAATTTCGTTTCAAAGTAACGGCAATAAATTAATTTGACAAATCGTCGACTATAAAACAAAACTAGCAATGCGACGAAATTTTGGAAAAAAATTTAGTGACTCCCAAATAACAAAATACAACTTCTTACTCCTTCGACTAAATATTCCAATCCTCATGGTTTCAAAGTTATGCCGCACGATGCCGGCTTTTCGGAAACCTGCTGTTTTTTCAAGAAAAAACTAAACTACTATGCAAAAAAAGGTCACAATTTTTTTTTTAAATGTAACCAAAGCTAATGGTTTCCTTTTCAAAGATCTTACTACCAAATGGTGAGATAACTATTTTTTCTAAGCCCAGCACGCGACTCTGCAAAGTGCGAAAATCGTGAAACACCGGCATTTTCAAAAGACGTACCGGGTGGAAAAAATGGCACAAATTAAAGTTTAAAAGCAAAATGATGCTGTATTTATCCCCTTCCAAACGCCATTTGGTAATTTTGTTTACGATTTTTTTCCGCCGAGATATTCGATTTTTCGTCCGGATAGAAAAGTTGCAGGGTGCTTTATACTTTTGGCCAAGGGTGTATATGTGTCAAATGCTTATAATTTCGGCGATAATAATAAATAAAGTAATGACACAACATTGATGACACAAGTTGAATGAAATAGCGATGTATTTGTTTCAATGAATATATCTATATCGGCGTGTTTTCTGATTATAATCTTGTCTTGTACAGGGTGTCCAATAGGAAGTTGCTGAAACTAATCGACTGTCATTTTAAAACCCGTGCACAGAATCGCAAAAGCCAAATTGCTTCAAATAGAGGAAACTCTGCAGTTTTAAACGCACATAAATCCCAGTCAAATATTTTTGATGTCAATTTATTACATCTTATAAAAATAACGAAAAAGTACAGTGATTAATGATAGATATTTTTGAAGTGCGAACCGTTAGAGTGTGCACAAAGATCAATTCTTTTTTGAAAACTGTGAAAAATTGTGTCCAACATATCGTTCGTAATGCCGCGAACCACTTCCTGGATGGCCGCGATCAGTTCTTCTACTGTGCTGGGATTTTTAGCGTAACAATGATCTTTAATGTAACCCCACAAGAAAAAATCACAAGGGTTCAGGTCCGGTGAGTACGGAGGCCATTCTAGTCCGCCTTGAGCAAATTCAGGGTACCCCAGACCGATTACTCGAGTCCCATATACGTGATGAATAGCTTCGAACACCTCATGGATCCGGTGCGGCGTCGCTCCATCTTGCATGAAGTAAACATTTTTAACCAGTCCCCTCTTTTTTGCATAAGAGAAGAATTTCGTTTCCAAAAGCTGTTTGTAACTCTCTCCTGTTACCGTAAATTCCAAGAATTGCAAATAAATTCCTTTTACTGAAATCGCTGCCCATGCTGTTACTTTCTGCGGATGAAGGGACTTTGCTAGCGATATTTTGGGATTTTCCGTTCCCCAAAACCGGTAATTTTGCTTGTTTACGTACCCATTCATCCAAAAATGTGCTTCATCGGAATAAATAATCAATTTCTCATTAAGTTCTTCGGCTTCAAACATTCCCGTAATAGTGTTACAAAATTCGATGCGTTTCGTCATGGCATGTTCAGTTAACAATTGATGAGTGCTTATTTTATACGGATGAAACTTAAAAAAATATTTCAAAATGTTGTGTAATGATGATTTGGTTATTTTTAATGCTTGAGCAGCTTTCCGAATCGAATCATTTGGATTTTGTTTGAAATAATTCTCAACTTCGTTGATCTTCTCTGGTGTAGTCACCGTAACAGATGGACCTGGCAACTCGTGTCTACGTCCCTTGAGTGTACCATACTTCACGAAGTTATCGATTATCCTACAAAAATTAACGTAAAATTACTTCAATGCAGTTTAATTGAATCGAAACACAAATTGTGTGATAAATAAATATGAATAAATATTAAATTCTTACCTTTTCAGAGTGTTTTCGCTGGCAACTCTATGAGTTCCAAACTTAGTACGAAACCCTCTATACGCATTACTATAAATTTTTCCCCTCGAGAAGAAGCACTCAATAAGATATACTTTTTCTTCCGTGGTGAGCTCACTCATTTTGACGCGCGCGTACTTGCTTCAACCACGGCTGGAATAAAACTGCGGGGCCTCAGGTATGCGCCTTAGAAAAAGGGACCCCTATTGAATTCATGGAGGGAAGAGACACTTATTTAGTTTTAGCAACTTCCTATTGGACACCCTGTATATTTCGTCGTAACCGTGACAGACCAGCTCTATCATATGTTTCTAATATTACGTGCAGCAATGAGCTTTACGAAATATTCTAAGTTTATAAAAATCAGGGGTGAGGCCGTCTTCGTACTACATAATTACTACGAGAATTACATATAAACTATCTTTTTGTCACAGAACATCCCAACAAGATTGACGGCTCCTATTCTCTCTCTCTCTCTCTCTCTCGCTCTCTCTCTCCCACCCTCCGTGTCCCCGCTCTCCCTCTCCATTAGAGATCATTATTTTTTTTGTCTTAGCACAGTGGACAACGGTGTTCGCTCGATGCCCATATAGAATCGCGATATCTCCTCGTCGTATCTGCATCAATTACACTCGTGGATACGCGTTCAGTGAAGTAGGGAGGAAACAAAAGAGGGCGAAGCAAACGGGGGTAAAGGAGTCCGGGGAGGGGTTCGGTAATTTATCGTTTGCAAGAAACAATGAAGGCTTTAATGCAAAAGGCACGGGTGCAACGAGCCAATGACGCCAATGTGCGCTCCTTCTGCTGAACATTTTCCAAAAATGGGAAGCACGAGTTGAGAGACGATATCCGCAAGGCGTTTCACATATCGATACGTTTTCTCACTGAACATATTTACCAAGTTGTCCTAAGAATTGTCTTAAAAAATCGTCTCTAACGGGATCGGAAGAAAAACCTCAATGAACGAGCTTTAAAATATTTTTTCCCCAAACATTCATAAAAAAAAAAAATCTTCCGCAGCTCAAATTGTTCAGCATGTCCAACACTCCCGATAGAATCATACAAAATTGATTCTGTTATTCGTTATAATCAAATGGTTTGCACCCAAAAATGACGATGGATTGAGGGGCAGACTTTCAAAAAATCGATTTTTTGTTGCATTTTTCGATAGTCTATACCTTCAAGTATACCTTACTAACTATACCTTACTATAGAGGTATACTATACCTTATACTTTTATCGATTAATAACAATAAAATCAATATTTTTATCTTTCAACGCGTCTTTCTCAAAACGAATTTTTTCAAATTTGCCGCAGTTCTAACTCAAATACAAATCACTCGATCAACTTGAACCTTGTTTTAGCGTATTTAGTATTTTTTTCTCCAAACAATGACCTTTGAATTTTTCTGATGGATAAAAGATATCAATTTGCCATGCAAAAAACCATCAGATTATTAAGCGTAATTTGGAACGTTTTCTTCTTCAAAAGTCCGCCATTTTGTTGGATTATTTTTTCCTCGCACTCCTGCGTACGTACAGGAAATATCTTCTAGCTTAACGAATTTAAATTTTTTTTTTATTTCAGGCACTCTGAAGACCGTAATCACTGCAGTAGTGGGACAATTTTTTTTATGGAGTCTCGGGAGACGGCGCACAAGTCGCTGAAAATTGAATATTTTTATACAAAAGAATTACTGCACGTACATAATTTACACACAAATATATCCTCGAAATTTCGATACATTCGATGCAATACTTTCCTTTCAATAAATTCCAGAAAATCACTTTTTTGGCCAGTCCGACTAGTGGTGCCCCTTAATGTCACGATCCCTTGTTTTTTTTATCATCGTGATTTCTATTGGATACACAACCGAAGCGCGCGTAAAAGTCGACAACTATTTTTTTTTCTTCTCGTGCACACTTTCGTGCCTCCTCGCATGCACGCAGGCTCAGCACCATTGAGCACAATCGATTGTTTAGCAAACGGCGCTAATACCGCGCGCAGCAATATTTTTCCACTGTTCAAGGTTTTTCCGCACTTTTGTAATTATTAGCGGATTTTTTCCTTTTTTGTTTTCGTTCGTGGAGTTTCCTTCGCTTTTTCTGGCACGACAGTTAAACACGAGCCTCGTATTTCGCGGCTATTATACCGTGTTCATTTTTTTCTCCCGCTTCCCGTTCAAATTAACATTGCGTCGTGACTTGTTCGTTTTTTGCTGTAACTTTTTCGAATACCGTTGAATAATCAAACGGGCACGCATTACAACGATCCGTAACGAATCGGTATTGCTGCAAGTTTAACTATGTTTCTGCCTGTTTTTTTTCCCAAATAATAATAACCATCCTAAGCACCATAAATTCTAATGGAACGTTGATTTCACAACTGTTATTAATCACTTATCAATGCACGACTATTTGTTTCATGTGCGACGTCATTTTTCGTGCTGTATTCCCATCTTAACGAGAATCTAGCGGGAAAGTAAGAAATCGACTGATCAACGACCACTTGATTACTTTGTTGACAAAACGATGTTATTAGTGATTTAATTATTCCATTATCTTGTTAGCGGAGTAATCGTCAACGAGACTCGTCGACGGAAAAACGAGAACGAATGAAACGGTAAAAATGGAGATTTTGAAATTTCAATATTCTAACTATAATTCAGTATCCATACGAGCACCCACATGTGTGTGATGTGCATGTGTGCATATGTGAGTGGCTGTATACAGAAATACAAAACGTTAAGATTCATTATCCTGCGCCCGAATCATTATACGCGTCGTGGGTGAATACCGAAATCCATATATAGAGGTCCAAGCGTGCAAAAGAAAATCCACGCGTGTTTATATAGATACAACATCGATGATGTAAGAGTTCCGTGTTCGCGGGCCTCTTCGGCCTGTGGATTTATACAACGTATAGTATATCTTTACTATTACTATATTTGTATTTGTGTGTGTGTGTGTGTGTGTGTGTGTGTGTGTGTGTGTGTTCGTCCAAGAAAAGGGATCTATAGATGTCTATCTACAGTGGTGGTTACAAGTCGATCGATAAGTCCCATAAATCTGTACGTATAGCGTGTCTGCCTCCGAGGCCTGACGTCCTTGTGGTATCCCAGGGGCCTGTATAAACGCTCGCATCGAACGCACACACAGATACACACACACGCTCCCACATATATAAATATACGTAGTGCTTACATGAGTGATCGTACATATAGACCGATAGAAACTCAGGAATTCTCTCTTATACTTCTACATACTCGTGAGACCGGATCGGTTTTGTCCTTACCGACAAACTTTATTCACGCCGCACTAGGCTAAGATGAAGTATCGCCGTATATTCTCTCACGTGCACAAATGCGCGTGAATAGATAGACACTTATGTGTGCGCAACGCCACTTCAAGCCAGTATTTTGTAACAATGTAATATATCCGCATGGACGTTTGTTAATCCGCGCAACAAGATGGACGACACGAATGTGCATTTCTTCCTCCGTATGTGTGTGTGTACGTGCATTTATCCACGTTTTTCGTCGTGAACCAACGAGTCGGCAGTAAAAAAAATTCGGACCAGTCAGAATTTTATGTGCAGATACACACTCTTCAATCTTAATGTCGTCCTCACTGTGTTCATATATATATATATATATATATATATATATATATATATATATATATATATATATATATATATATATATATAAACCGGGTGACCCATTTTAATCTTACACCTGATTTTATCTCCGCAAATACTGCTCCGATCAAGTATTGAGTATAATAAAACTTTTGGGATTCAAAGAGGGACATTGACAAAATCTTTATTGGCCCAAAATTCAAAATGGCGACGTTAAGATGGGAAAAACGTTTTTTTTTTAAATGGGATCATGATCTTTTTTTCGCCTAAACATTTATCAGGTCAAAACTAACAACTATTGTAGGAAAATATTTTCGATAACATTTTTTTTAGGTTAGAATACCATTTTTACTATTTTAGCGCCATCCAGAATGTGTCACGAGGAGGTGAAGTCTTCAACATCCTTAGTGTAAGTGTCTGTGTGTATGGGTATGAGTTTTCCTGCGTTTGTTTACGTTCGTTTAAGTTTGTTCGATAACCCAAACAAACCCAAACAATGATTAGGTCTCTGCAGCTCGTTACTTCCGTCATCAAACAAACCCAAACAAACTTACACGCACGCTTACACATGGGTTTGTTTGATAAGAGAAGTGACGAGCCGCAGAAACCTAAACCCTCCTAATCCTAAACGCAAACAAATCCAAACAACCTCACACCCACACACATGCACATTTACACTAGGGATATTAAAGCATCCAAATCCATTTATCGGATACCGTGTTCCACACATAACCTCCATGTTTGTACCTCATAGTAAAATAAAAATAATCGTACTTTTCAAATAAATACTACGTTTTATTAATAAATTGAAATGTCAGGTCATTCTGAGACACCCTTTATGAAGCATGGAGACTGGGTGTAGAGAAACTAGGAGTAGGCTGTCAGAATCCACAAACGCCATAAACCAGAAATTACATACGTCCGAAAAGTCATAACCAAGAAATATTATACTTCCGAAATGTGACTATATGGAAGATTAACTCATTAACTCATTAGTTAATGAGTTCTAAAGATTAACTCATTAGTTAATGAGTTAATGAGTTAAGATTAGCTCATTAACGTTTGAATGGGTTTTGGTGTTAACAGATGATTCATAACATCTTCGAATTGAAAAGAAAATGTCAGACCAATTCATAACTTCCAATGTATAGGGCATTATTTTCAACGATTCTTAACTTATTTGTCAATGTAACGGGAGTAACGTGTTATATTGACAAATTAGTCAAAGCCCAAAAAAAGACCTTGAAGAAATAGTGAGAGACGATTTGAACGGAATCCTAAGCTAGTGGGGAAGGCGCCAAAAGAGCAGCGGAATAAGTGCGATGAGAAAGAAGGAACAATATGGGAAATTATAAGGAACGGAAATAGATCAGCGTTTAGAAAGAGCACGAAACACTTTGTCAAGCCTAACGAAGATCGGAAAATACAACGAGATAGGAACAGGAAGGATTCTCTAAGCACTGTTAGCAAATGGAAAAATAGGAGAGAAGGCATCACAATGGAAAGATACCGGGAAGATAAGGACATAGGATAGGCAACTAAAGAAATACATTGATGCTAAGATTGAGATGTGAAAGTGTCGGAAAGGACAAAAATAAAGGTTTCAAGATCGCGAACTGCGGAAAAAGTAGACTAAAACAAGAAACAATAGAACATAAGGTGGTATGCGACAGCACATAAAGTATGATAAGAACGGAGCTGGTAGACTGGTTAGAGTAGTGTGTTGATGTGAGGATCGCAGAAAGGTTAAAACGAAAAATGGACGACGCTTTCCTGAAAGCCCAGCTTAACAATGTTACTTACAACTATTTGCGAGAGTTCAGGGGGTAAAGGATCGAAAGGGCGGTCAAAACTAAGGACGAAAGGATTAAAAAAATACACGGGGATGAGAATGGTGACACCCGGCCCTCCTGCTCAGGTAACGTCTCCGTATGTCTTCTTGCTGAATCCCGTCGTCCTGGCGGTCAGAGCCATCTCCTTCTAATTCCTCAAGATCGACGTCACTATCCTCGTTCAGCCATAACTTCATAGAGTCTGCTGCGGTCGACGTTCGTTGTGGCCCCTCATGTTCGCCGACTTCCCGAACCAAGTAGCGATCGTTATGTAGGACCCACGTGATCTCGTATGGCCCGAAGTATTTTGCTGCCAACTTCGAACCTGGAGCCTGTTGCATGCGCTTAACAGAGACCAAGTCGCCTTCGGGATAGGTTCGAGTCTTTTTTCGCTTCTCGTTAAAAGCTCAACGGTTCTCCTCTTGAACTTTGACAATGCTTTCCTTCGCGTGGAATCGTAGCTGATCATGATCCTCTTGGAAAGAAACTGCCCACTCATTTTCGAGCAATTCTCGAACATTATGGTCGTGTCGCAGTCGCGCGTGAGTCCCAAACAATAGGCGGAACGGCTCCGATGCTTCGTCGTATATAAGCATTGCTGCGCGATATCCAGATATCGATACCATTCTTCCGGCTTCGGTGATACCAGCTTCGTTAAAAGGGGAATGAGCGTTCTATTGACACGCTCAACCTGTCCATTGGCTCTGGGAATCCCCGTCGTTGTCAAAACGTACTGTATTTTTTCGTGCTGACAATATTCTTTAAAATCTCCCGACGTAAAAGCCGTGCCTCTGTCAGCGATAATTCTTTTTGGATTGCCGAACACAACCGCTTGCTTTCGTAGACGGTCTTATACCTCGGACGTCCCCGTCGATTTTGTTGGGTATAGCCACGTAAACTTACTGGAACTATCCACCACAACAAATTGGTGCTTATAGCTTTCTCGGGTCGTCGTTAGCGGACCTTGGTGATCTAGGTGAAGTGTGTCCAGTGGGATCTCGCCTTTACCGAACGTGGACAGGAAACCTTCTTGCTTTCCTTGCTTCCTTTCGGCCAATATGCAATTGATGCAATTGTAAAGATTTAGCACTGACTTGTTAACTAATGCCAGCTTCAAACCATCGAACGCATCTTTTTCTTGCGCATCAAACTTGAACTTCGTGTCGGCTTTTAGTAGATTCGATAACGGTCGGGCGATGATAGAATACCCCGGTACGAACTTGTGGGAATACCCTGTTAATCCCAAAAAACGACTGAACTTGCCGGATGTTCGTAGGTATCGGAAAACTCCTTACAGCTTCACTCTCATGCTCCGGTGGCTGGACGCATCCTTTTTCAATCACGTGCCCCACATATTCGACTTTGGTTTGCAACAACCGGCACTTTCTCCAATTAATGACTAGACCACTTTGACTAGCGATGTTTAGCACACGTTCGAGATTTTTCAACCCGGATTCACAGTCGGCCGTGGGCACTATCAGGTCGTACCATGTAAGTCAGCGACACGCCTTCACGAATGAGATCTCTGAAAACCGCATTTATGAATTTTTGAAAAACCACGGGTGAATTGCACAGACTGAATGGTACCCTGAGAAACTTATAGTGCCCATCGGGGACTATGAACGCCGTGTACTTTCTACTTGACTCATCCATCCGTACATGAAAAAACACCATTCTTCAGGTTCAGTTTGCTAAACACCTTCGCATTTTGCAGCGCATCCAATTGGTCCTCTATCAAAGGGAGGGGATACCGATCTTGAAAGACTTTTCTATTCAGCAGCCGGGAGTCAATACAAAGTCTGCTCGTGCCATCTTTCTTTTTCACCAGCACGACTGGGCTCGCGTATTCGGAAACGGATGGTTGTACGATGGAATTTTTCAGCCACTCGCCTACGTGCGCATTTACTTCGTCTCTTTCGGACGACGTATGTCTTCTCGCTCTCTGGTAAATTCGATCGTCGTCTTTCAAAACAAGTTTCATTCTAATGCCTACTTCGCGCGTTTGGTTTGGTCCGTAATTTTCGACGAGAATTTGGATTGTTCGTTTTTGCTCGTCTTAGACGTGAGATAAATCTGTTTTGCCAAGTTCTTCGTCGGAAATCACGTTAAGGGGTAAGGCCACTGTAACGGCCCAAAAAAAAAGGTTTTTTCACTAATTTTTTGCTCCCGAAATTGAAGGTATTTGAAAAAAAACTTTTAATGGTGTTATCGGGCATACATTAAACTTTATTATAAAATTTTTTTACAGTAAAAAAAAAACAAAATGGCGGTTCCACAGCTATCTTCCCGGGACATGTTTTGCTTCCAGGGCTCCGCGGCACGCAGCACCACTGGTGCACTTTTGAATCTAGAACAAAAAAAAAACCATTAATCTAGAGGGCTATAGCTAGAGAATGTCGATCGGATTTTAAAAAGTATCAATTTTTGCGGATTTGGCGTGCGTTTGAAAAAAAAAATTGATTTTTGACGAAAAAAACGGCAAGTTTTTTGTTAATAAAAAATCAATAAATAAAGTTCTTGAAAATTCCGATCGACATTCTCAAGATAATGTAAATGTTCACATCTGGTTAAAATTTCAAGTAAAAAAAATGAAAATTGTTCGAGTTATGCTGCGTGCCATTTTGAAAAACCATGTTTCGAGAAAAACGCGTTTAAAGTTTTGCGAATAGTTTTTTATTGGACAAAATTAAAAAAAGAAGTTAAAAGGATTTAAACTATTTTTAAACTAGAGGGTTTAAACTATTTTTTAAGCCAATAAAAAAAAATCGATTTTTCAAAAAATTTACAGTGGCCTTACCCCTTAACTTGACATATTTCTGCGTAATTACAATCGTCGTCGTTCAGCGGTTTAATCGCAGCTTCTCTACGCCGAACATCGTATCGAGAAAGTTTTTACCGATCAGCAATTTGTATCTCGAGAGATCATCCGAAATAACGTTAAGGGAGACTTTGTCTTTTGTGTCTAGCGGGAGATGTTAGCGGCTCAACATGAGCAGCTAGAAGAAGAGGAGGGATGCCTCTATGGACCAGGCATTGCCGATCAGCGGTAATTATAAACACGTTTGTGTAAACACATTACAAAACTTTAAACGCGTTTTTCTCGAAAACACGTTTTTAAAAATTGGTGACATTCTCCTGACCGCTGTTATTAACATATCGACCTGAAATTTGGAGAGCATACCCAGAAAATATGTCTTCACGGAATGACGGATCGTTTTTTCGATGGATACATTTTTGCATTTATTATTTATCTTTTTATGCGAAAAAAAGCGAAAATTCGATTTTTTTTTAAATTGCCGCCATTTTCCGAAATTTGTACTAAACGAAAAACCCATCCGTCATTCCATGACCAAAGGATCACAGATTGATAATATGCTTTGAATTTGTGTTTCAGATCAACAAAGAGGGGGCAGTGATGTCAGCCGTTTACCTCCCGCGATTTGAGGACCTGTTTTCGCGGAGCTGCAACGGCCGCCATTTTGGTTTTAAAAAAAAAAAATTTTTTTAACGTTCTGTAAATCATGAATAAAAGCAAGAAAAAAACCGCACTCAAAAAGCTTTACTCGTTTCCTTTAAAAAAAACAAAATGTAAACACCTGAAATATGGCACTCCAAGGACAAAGTCTCCCTTAACTGGTATAATGCATACGAATTTCCATTAACGGAAAGCCTAACCCAGAATTTCCCCAAAGTTGCGTTTACTTCCGTACCTACGCCGCGGAATAGTGTTATTTTATTTTCGAGCTGTGGCGAACCGATTTTTATAAATCGGTCCGCATCCGTTTTTGCGTCGATATATGTCGATCTCGCGTTGTCGTCTCGCATCGCGCTCTTCGTCGTTCGGCGGCGTTCTCGCATAGCTTGAAGGCGGATACGTCGATGTACTGCTAGCGTCGTTGTTTTCGTTTCGATTTTTTTTGTTACTGATAATGTTTTCAGCTTTCTCTGATTCTTGCGGTGCGTATTTTTCCGCCACATTTTGCCACTCGCCGTCTGGATCGTCGGAAATTAGTCTCACGAACAATTCGCTTTTATGTCCCGTAGTGCTCAGGCTTTTCTTTCTCAAAATGTCTTTGAGTTCGACCACGATTAAAGATTGTGGTATCATTGAGGATTACTTTCCTGCGCTGTATAAATCGTCTTTATTCGTCGTTGCAAGAGTTCGTATCCACGTTCTGAACGCGTTGCGTCTTAGTAGCCATACACTCGTCGTCTTTGTTTACGGCGCACGTAAACACGTGTTTCTCGAAAATTCTCGCTCGATCCCGGACGAGCCCCCAAAAATTCGCAGTGAATTACCGATTGTGTTTTAACTCTCACTGGCAACGGGATCGGAGACGGGCAATAGTCGATTAAGAACTACAGAGAAAACGTTTATTAAAAAGAATGATAAAACATTGTTCACACTAAGCTTACAACATATTTGGGAGAAGACTTCTTAATACGCGTAAGAGCCGCTGCGCGTCTTCGCAGCAACTGACGTGACTCTTGATTTCGCGCACGCTCACGCCGGTTCCTTCGTCAACCGTCGCGTTCTCGAATCTTCGAGAACGCTCGTACATATATATTTGCTAACATAGTTCGATACGAGGTGGCGCTCCAACACACTGGACGCAGACTCATTCCGCGGTTGACTTTTGCATCCTACACTATGTATGTATTGGGTGTACAAATAAGTTCTCAGCCTTTTTTCACGAAGGTAAGGATTCATTTACTTAAAATCAGCGTACGTTTTAAATCCGGAAAATAATCTCCGTTTGTTTCCACACATTTCCCCCACATGTGTTAGGCGCATTACGAATTTCTTGGCAATCATGAGATGCTGGTTTTGAGTCGTTAAATTCGGTAAGGTAGTTTCGACTTCATCGAACATTTTGAAGTCTGGTGAATACGCCAGGTGTGGCAAAACTTCATAGCCCGAAGAATCTAAAGCGTCTCCGCGGTGCTTTTTGCTGTGTGTGGTCTGGCATTGTCACGTAGCAAAATGACCGGCCTAGGTCTTTTTCCTGTGTAAAAGCGTTTTGAATTTTGCCGTGCGTTTTCAACGACTGGAAATGTCTTGTTGGGTACATCCTAATTTAGTAGCAAGCTCCGATTGCGTTTAGCAAGGATCTTTAACCTGCTGCAAACCCTCCCCGTGCAGAAATTTTGACCGGGATATCCTATGTCCGATCAAATCCCAATCAGGATTTGTCATGGATTCCCCAAAACCGGTACCCCGGTTAGAATCCAACTTGCATCAGTATCGGTATATGTACGACGACGATGACATCATTTTGAAAATTTTGGCGTCACGTGTATTTTCTGTATTACTATGGAATTCCTATCTATAGAAAGGAATTTCTGTCTATAGATTCCTATCTATAAAATTCCTATCTATAGATAGCAATTACATAGTAATACCGAAAATACACGTGATGCCAAAATTTTCAAAATTATGCCATCGTCGTCGTACATATTCCGATACTGATGCAAGTTGGATTCTAACCGGGATACCGGTTTTGGGGAATAAGTCTCTGTTTATACCCACCGACATGTCGGTGGGTATAAACATGTATTTAAGACAAATTAAAATCAAATTCACAACGATTAGATCAAAATTTACACCAACCGTGAGTTCTTACGTATTTCGAGAGAAAACATTTCGTCGAGGCAAAGAAATTTTTGCAAAAAATGTTGTGAGTTTCAAATATTACATTATAAATATGAAAAAAATCACAAAATGATTTGTGAATTTCCTCAAGTGGAAAAAAATAAAAATCGAATTCACGGCAGTTATATTAAAATTTACACCACAAGTGTAAACGTATTTTGAGAGAAAACATTGTGTTGAGGCAAAGAAATGTTCGCACAAAAAGTTATGTGCAAAAATTTATTTGCCTCGAGGCAATGTTTTCTCTCAAAATACGTACGAACTCACTTTTGGCGCAAATTTTAATCTAATCATTTTGAATTTGATTTTAATTTGTCTTAAATACGAAAAAAATCACAACTAATTTTGTGAATTTGTTTGTATTTATAATTTCTTGTCAATACATTTGCATTCACAGATTTTGATGTGAATTTTTTTTAATTCACATCAAAATCTCGCGATGAGCGCGATCTGCCAT
>OZ023319.1:2709423-2729423 GCA_964007375.1 Ophion obscuratus
ACAGCTTTTCAGAAAAAGTTAAGCCTTTCTTAAAACTTTAAACGCGTTTTTCTCGAAATGGTGTTTTTCAAAATGGTGGCCATTCTTAAAGGAAGAGTTTTCAAGCTATCCGTTTGAAATTTTAACAGAACGTTGTCCACGTCATTCCTTATGTTATTATGGAAGCTTTTTTTTCTTCCTGTTCTTTTTACGAAAAACTGTTTTTGCAAAAAAGGCTAAATTTGATACTTTTTGTTCAAACCGTCGCCTTTTTTTTATTTCACTAAAAAATGTGTCCATTTCACTAAAAACTGTTTTTGCAAAAAAGGCTAAATTTGATACTTTTTTTTCAAACCGTCGCCTTTTTTTTATTTCACTAAAAAACGTGTCGATAGGAAAATAGCGGCTTTCCTACAGATTAATGATCATTTTGAAAATTTTGTTTCAGATAAAATTTGCGCTGGCAATCCGGGCCGCCACGGGACACCATTTCTTTCCACGCAATTTTCCACAAATAAAAACAATGCTAAACAATAAATAAAGAAATAAAAAAATCATTTTGTATTCATTATCGATACTTTAATTTGTAAAAAAAATTACACCGATTAGCTTATCCTATCCACGTAAAAAAAATCGCGAAAATCGCCTATTGTTTTGGGTGGTCACACTGTGATGATTTCTTAAGGGTCCACATGAAGCTTGCGAACAAGGGCCCTGACACAGTGGAAAAACTAAACGTGGGCCCAACCAAAGCCCCAACTTATTATATTTTCCCCGCGAGCTATCGAAAGTTGTACGTTTGTCGAATCATCTCAATATAGCCTAACAGCTACGATATAAAGTTTATGAGTTAGTGCTATTTGGTAGATAATTCGAGACGATCGAATAGACGAGTTTCGAATGCACGGACGGGGACGCGTATGGAGGCTTCGTATAAGTGGTTGTATACAAGATGACGCAGACACGCCATTGCACAGTCGCGCTCGGGGTGTTCGAATGACCCACTTCCGGGATAACCGGCTCCTTTTTTTTTCTTTCATTTTTTTCATTAAACTCCTCCTCCTTCTTCTTGTTCTACCTCTTCCTCCGCCTTCTCTCTTTCCTCTTTTAATATACCACACAAACACACACACGCATATATATATATATATATATATATATATATATATATATATATACACGTACATATATATGTGTGTGTGTGTGTGTCCGTTTGTGTGCGTGTCATATATGTATGCATGTATTTTTGTAGTTTGAATAATGGAGTCTGAAGAACGTACAGACGATTCCCTCGAGTTCGCAAGCGCCTTGTGAAAGCCTCTCATAGACTCTCGATGATCTTAAGTCCGCTAAAGTAACACGTCGATGAGGGGCAGGATCGTAAATCGTCGAAGAGGCAAGAAAAGAAAAAGAAATATGTATATATATATATATGTGTGTGTGTGTGTGTGTGTGTGTGTGTGTGTGTGTGTGTGTGTGTGTGTGTGTGTGTGTATATATACACACACATACAAAGGCGTCATATGCATAAAAGCGGAAGTGTACAGACGTACATAAATCCACAAGGATATCGATCGGATTATCCTATTGACGGACTGAAAGCAGCCTGTCTATATATATATATATATATATATATATATATATATACACAGATGTGTGTACGAATGCTGCGGATTCTGGGTCGTTATTTACCCATACAGCACGAGACTTATAGCATCGCGAAGGTGCCTTTTTTCTTTCTCTTAATTATCCAAGAATAATTGGCGGTAATCGAAGTATCCTTCATGAATAACAATATTTATTATATACAAGACTTGGGCGCATTCTATGATCTTGTGTATGTAGAAGAAAGGAGGAGAGTACGGTTAAGTGTGCAATCCGTACGAGCGTGCCCACTCATTATTATAATTATTATCATACTCCAGTTGCATTCATATATATTCGTGTATTATGCTGAATACGCTGAGTATATATATATATATATATACACATACGTACATACATACACATATATATATACATCTGGACAGACGCACACTGACGCACACACCGACACAGCACGACTGTGCTTGCGGAGGTGTATGCACATGTGTAAGTGCGTACAGACATAAATATATAATTACTTAATGGTGTTACGCTCCCGACATTGCTTGCATTAAAATTATCGTTGCCGCCACTTTTACGCTCGTAAAATATTTTCAAATCCGTCCTGCGTATTGGTGACTTATTGAGGACCTCGCAAGTCAATGTTTTCCAAGGACTTATGTTCGTTATGTGATTCTATAAAATAATATTTCACACTATTCGTCGATTAATTCACGGGACGAAAAATAAAAGTTGTACAAATAAAAATCATTGTTCTAGGCAATACGAAGCAGCGCTGTCTCGATCAAATGTTGATTTCGAAACATGGGGGATTCAACACGTTTTTTTCATAAAGCCATATCGCGGTGTTGGAAGTTGTTGTTTTTTTTTCGTGAAAATGAATGCTTTTTTCGAAAAATCCATTCCTTATGCTTTCAAACGTTTCGAAACTGTAGTGTTATCAACTCCTAATGATTCTGCACGTTCAACTAACGTCCGACCAGAGTCTTAATGAAGTAATGCCTCCAATTCAACACATCGAAATCATTATTTTTGAAGCGTCTGAACCAATCTTTGGGGAGATTACGATATCTTTGGCGCCTAAATTTGACCATTGGATTATGAAATATGACCGAAAAAAATACGAAAAACGAGAATAACTTTTTTCGTTTTGAGTCTTAGTTTTGGATTTACAGCGCTTCGAAGAGAAAAAGTGTATTTTTCCGATTTTCTATGTAAATCGAATTTTCCACGTGTTTTGCATTGTTACGTCGTACTTTGTTTGGGTTTCTTCTTGTTTATTTTATCGACATAGCGCATTCCGAAGAAAGCTACATTAACGCAAACCAGCTAAATCGCTTAATAACGAATAATTCGTAAAATGTCCTGTATCTTCTAAAGGAAGCCAAAATCGCGATTTTTTTATTCTCAAAAAAGTGTTTGTTTTGCACCAAATATGAATAATCCGCGATCAAATTAAGGCGCCAGAGATATCGTAATCGTGCCCAAGCGTATGCCGGAAAAATGAAATTAAGAGCACCTAAGACTAATCAACGTTGAACGGTATCGTGCACATGTCGAAAGTGCTCCAGTCCCACCCAACGATTCCACACACACATCGAAGGTGCTCCAGACCCATGCAACGATTCCACACACACATCGAAGGTGCTCCAGACCCACCCAACGATTTCACACATACATCGAAGGTGCTCCAGACCCACCCAACGATTCCATACACACATTGAAGGTGCTCCAGACCCACCCAACGATTTCACACACACATCGAAGGTGCTCCAGACCTACCCAACGATTCCACGCACACATCGAAGGTGCTCCAGACCCACCCAACGATTCCACACACACATCGAAGGTGCTCCAGACCTACCCAACGATTCCGCACACACATCGAAGGTGCTCCAGACCCACCGAACGATTCCACACACACAAAAGTCGCATTTTCTATCGAATATGGAGGCTGCATGGTCAAAATTGGGAAACACAAACATAATAATGCTTCGACTTTCAACCCTCTGTTTCACCCCCTTAAACGCCGAATTTCAATTTTTGTCACTCTTGAAAAAAGTCTTATTTTGGGCCAAATATCAATAAACCAGGGTCAAATAAAGGCGCCAAAGATACCCGTGCAGAAATTTTGACCGGGATACCATATGTCCGATCAAATCCCGATCAGGATTTGTCATGGATTCCCCAAAACCGGTATCCCGGTTAGAATCCAACTTGCATCAGTATCGGCATATGTACGACGACGATGGCATCATTTTTAAAATTTTGGCGTCACGTGTATTTTCTGTATTACTATGGAATTCCTATCTATAGATAGGAATTTCTGTCTATAGATTCCTATCTATAAAATTCCTATCTATAGATAGGAATTACATAGTAATACCGAAAATACACGTGATGCCAAAATTTTCAAAATTATGCCATCGTCGTCGTACATATTCCGATACTGATGCAAGTTGGATTCTAACCGGGATACCGGTTTTGGGGAATAAGTCTCTGTTTATACCCACCGATATGTCGGTGGGTATAAACATGTATTTAAGACAAATTAAAATCAAATTCACAATGATTAGATTAAGATTTACACCAACCGTGAGTTCTTACGTATTTCGAGAGAAAACATTTCGTCGAGACAAAGAAAATTTTGCAAAAAAAGTTGTGAGTTTCAAATATTACATTATAAATATGAAAAAAATCACAAAATGAGTTGTGAATTTCCTCAAGTTGAAGAAAATAAAAATCGAATTCACGACAGTTATATTAAAATTTACACCATAAGTGTAAACGTATTTTGAGAGAAAACATTGTGTTGAGGCAAAGACATGTTCGCACAAAAAGTTATGTGCAAAAATTTCTTTGCCTCGAGGCAATGTTTTCTCTCAAAATACGTACGAACTCACTTTTGGCGCAAATTTTAATCTAATCATTTTGAATTTGATTTTAAATTGTCTTAAATACGAAAAAATTCACAACTAATTTTGTGAATTTTTTTGTATTTATAATTTCTTGTCAATACATTTGCATTCACAGATTTTGATGTGAATTTTTTTTAATTCACATCAAAATCTCGCGATGAGCGCGATCTGCCATTTGAATCTTTGGACAAATTTTTTTTATTGATAATTTAATGCACCAAAACTTTATAAATGTTATTTATTTTTATAATAAATTTAACATGTCATAATTCCATTTTTGACATTTTATTTCAGCCTGTATTCACCCGTGATTCTTCCCAGATTCCTCAATGATTCCATGGGGAATCTATTTAGAGTCATTAAGGCAGGATTCTATTTTGAAACTTTGAAAAAAACAATTTTTTTTTTTTACATTTTTCGAAACTAAATATGTTCAAGAATGTTCGGTCAAAATTTTATAAAGTTCCAAGCAGTCTAACTATCCTTTTTCGCCTTTCGAACGCCCCTACCTGAGCTATTGTGACCCGTCCGGCGCGCGGCCCGGACTCACCAAAACTTTAAACACGTTTTTCTCGAAACGACATTTTCAAGTACCGTGGTCGTGATAACTCAAAAAGTACTGAACCGATCCTTATGAAATTTGGAACACATATTCTATATGTGTGTACCAACCGACCTAACTACAATCAACTTAAAATTTTGATTAGAACTATTTTTTTATTGCAAAAAAAGACCCAAAAACGCATTTTTTTCGTATTTTAGCCGCCATTTTGTTAATTTTACACGTATATAAAATATTCTAGTTAGGTCGGTTCCTGAAGACATACTGAACATGAAACTATTTGATTTTTTGTTTCAGACCATCCGTCGAGAAGATTTCACGACCACGGCAACGGTACCTGCTTTTCGAGGCGTTGGCTTTAAACATATTTTACGTGTACAAAAAATGAATAAAATACATTTTAAAAATTGTTTTTATGTACTTAAAGAGTGTATTTATTGAACAATTTAAACCCCATATCGATATCTTTAATAGTATTCTCAGAAAAAATTCACGAAAATAGCGTTTTTTTTCATGGTTTCAAAGTAGAATCCTGCCTTAAAGGATTCGGTTCTGGATCCCTAATGGAATCCAGTTTACGGATCTTACATTTAGTCTTCGAATCTGATTCGATATCGGACTAGATCCTAACTGGGAGCCCGGGATACAAGTCAGAATCCAGCTGTATCCCTGCCAAAATTTCTGCACGGGTATCGTAATCGTGCCCAATCTTTGCATGTTTCATGACGTTGACATGTTTAACAATATGCAGCAAAAAAACGTTGTTTACATTTCGGCGAAGTGACATACATGAAATTTTAAGCGTGCTTAACGAACGTCCCTAGAGTTTCGTTATATCGAGGTTTCGTTATAGTGCGATCGTGTTTGTTAAAACGTTCTTGAAAAATATATATTAGTGCTATAAATATAGGGATATTTTTTAAAAGAAGAATCTTTTCAATTTGAGCAATTTTTACAAGCAATTAGCACTTAAAGCACAATGTATATTATGATGTTGTTGTATCAAGGTTTGGGGCCGTCACCATCATGTCAAGCGTGGTTAATATTTCAACACTTATAGAGGAAGGATATCGGCTGATATCGTGACTTTTGCCGCAGCGTACGAATTAACGTGTGGCACAAAACACAAAAAGTATTAGTCACGTTTTAGCTCGAATCGTAAATTCGAGGGACAAATTGCGCGATAATATATTCGCAAAGCGTGCCCCATTTTGCTTGGACGAAAATCCTGAATCGGCCGAAAATTATTCATCTTTAAACAGCATTTGCTGAATCTCAGACATTCACTCACACACACACACAAACACATATACATGTATTTGAGGAAACGCTAATATTATCGGACCGAATTTGGAAATACCGCGGTTGATTTGATTCATCATGATTCCTGTTATCTTCGGTCTTGTTAACTGTTGTTCCGGACAACTGAGTTTCTGCGACACTCAATTCGTTTGCTCGTCAATATATCGATTTTATAGTCTCAAGTACACCCTTGGCCAAAAGTATAAACTCTGTAATTTTTCTATCCAGACAAAAAATCAAATATCTCAGCGAAAGAAATTGTAAACCCATTCACCAAACGGCGTTTCGAAGGGGATAATACCAGCTTCGTTTTGCTTTTCAATTTTTATTTTTGCGATTTTTTTCGTACCCGCTAGGTCACTTTGAAAATTGCGGTTTTTCACGATTTTCGCACTTTGCAGATTCCCCTGCTGGACTTAGAAAAAATAGTACTCTCACCATTTTGAGATAAGATCTTTGAAAAGGAAACCGTTAGCTTTAAGTTGGTTAGAACAGAGAACCATGCGATTTTTTCCAACAGTCATTTTGTTTTTTTCTTTAAAAAACGGCAGGTTTTCAAAAAGCAGGCATCGTGCGGCGTAACTTGAAAAAGATGAGGTTTGGAATATTTAATCTAAGGAGTAAACAGTTGTATTTTATTATTTTGGACGCCCTAATTTTTTTAAAGATTTTTTCCCCGAAATTCCTTCCTATCGCTAGTTTTGGTTGATAGTCAACGATTTGTCTCATTAATTTATTGCAGTTACTTTGAAACAAAGATGTTTTAATGAAAATATCAAGAGGAGAGAAGATACATAATGTAATTTGTAGGTCGTACGAATTAAATGACGTTTTGAACTTACATGGAATTAAACGAATGAAAACTGAGTCAGTCAAATCGAAGATGAATCAAGATATTTTGAATTATCCGAATAATGAGTTATTCTTATCCGGATATTTTCAGCTATTCGAATAATTTATAAATGTCCTGAGGATATTTTCCATCACACGAATAATTCATGTGTTTGAGTTTGGGTCGAACGAGATTTTCAATCCTCCAAATAATGGGTATTTTTTTTACAAAATGTTAACATTCATATTGTTAGTTAAAGTTAGAAATTCAATAAAAAATGTGTCAAGAGACACAGTAGCGTCTCGACGTCGCCGATTTTCAATTACTCGCATAATGAAAAGGAGTCGAAAAATGTTTTAATACTTAAAAAAAAATGGTCACTTACAAACCAGAACTGTATTTTCAATTATCGGGGAAATTAATAATTGGTAGAAATACTAATATTTTCAAGTATACAAATAATTGATGTGAAGGGTTTTGTGGATTACCCAATTAATTGTTAAAAAAAATTGTTGTTTGAATTCGAATAATTGATGAGTAATATTGTCTTAATTAGCCAAATATAGGGGTACACGCAGCGAGAGGCACACTGTGGGGAACACAGTGAGAGGCAGGCAGAAAGAACAAGCCGAACGAAAACTAAGCCCAACAAGCAAAGCTGTGTTTTGCTTGCATTCGTTGTCTACACGTTAATTGCATTCATAAGAGTGCACTGGGCGTGTTTTGGGTTTGTTTGGGTTCGCTCGGGTTCATTTGGCTTTGTTGGAATACGTTGAGATTTGTTGGATTCCCCGTCGCTGTATTTCTCACCGTGTGTTTCTCTCTTAGGGAATCTCTCGGAGTGTCTGTCAGTTAATTGATATATCTCGCTGCGCGTGCATGTATATTTTGCCTGATTGAAAACACATTTTTCATTCATTATCATCGTTTCCGATATTTGCCGATACATTTCTGATGAGTTACAGATTTGTTGGGTGACTGAAAATAACTCAAGTCCAATTATCCATTATTCGGATGATTAATAATACCTTCAGACGCATGAATCATTATTTGGGTACATGATGATACTATTTTGAAAAATATTTATTTTTGCGATAACTGAAAACTCGTTTTTTTTCGTTATTCATTATTAATTATTATTATTTATTTTTTTCGTTATTTATTATTATTTATTATTAATTAATATAGTAATTTTCATCGTAATTGGGAATGCCTTTTTTTTAAATTGTTTGTCATCAAGTAATTCACAATCGAGTTTGGAAAATGATCAATTTTTCGTGAAGTTTATTGGAAATAAAAATATTCATGTCGAGAAAACTACTAATTTCGAAAATAAAAAATCATTTTTTGGATTGCTGACTGGAGAGATCCACAAAAATATCGTTTCTACCGATCTCTGCATCGAATCAAGGTTCAATTTTTTCAAAGATAGTAAATATAGATTGTTATCATGCAAGACTGTTTATTTTCCTGAATCCGAATAATTCTAGTTAAATAATTTAGCAATAGGGCTTACTTGGGAAGCTTCAAAGGTCGCTCATTCGAAAACTCTGCTCACTCGTTAAGTGTTCGTACAATACCTCCGAATTTGCGCGCTGATACGAGATCGTTGGGAAAAAAATTTCAACCGGATATATCGTTCAAGACACTTGAAATGAAATCGTTCCACTTGAAATGAAATAAGGTAAATGTCCCAATTATTGAACAGCTAAGGATCTGGGGGATTGAATTCGGTGAGAAAAAAATATAAAATCAAGAAAAAACCATCGCTTTCATGTTCAAACGATACTTTGATATTTTTACTTTCAAAAAATCACCCTTTAAATTATTTTTAAATGATCTCAAATGAAAAAAAATAACAATGCGAAGCATGCAAATGTCCCAATTATTGAACACTGGAAGTGCCTATGTCCCTAATATTGAACAGGCATGTCCCAGTTATTGAACACTCTCGAGAATTCTTTTTCCGTTCTGAAAATATTATTTTGGGTACAATGTTAAGAAATAAAAGCAAAATGAAACACTTAAATAATCTTTTATTAATCATGGAAAAATACAAAAATATATATTTAGTCTCTTTTGACAGGTTTTTGGTTCATTCGAATTTGGTTTATTTTTGCTTTTCAACTCGAACTTTATTTTATATTTCTTTTCAGCTTCCTCGTTTTTATGTTCTCTTTTTGTTTGATTTTGTCGCAGTTCGGCTTCCTGAAATATCGGAGAGCAAAACATATTGATCATTCGTATTTTTAGGTTACACTTAGGTTGTATTTTCTTTTTACTTTTCCTTTTATGTTTATTGCACGAAAATACAAATAAAAAATATATATGACGATCTTAGAGTTATTATTAAAAGAATAAAGGTAAGTTTGTTCAGGAACTTACAGTTTTTGTTTGAATAAATCCAATTCACACGATTCGTCGCACGTTAACTGTCTCGATGTTTTGATGGGTTTAATGACGCCATCTTGGAGAATTCGAGTGTTCAATAATTCGGACATACTGCCTTTTCTATGTCCCAATGATCGAACACCGTATTTTTTAACAAATAAATAAGTTTAAAAAAATTCAAATTGTTATTTGTAAGAAATTTTCTGAGGAACCTGAAACGCCTTTATTTTTTGAGATGCGACACTTTTTGAATTTTTTATGCCCTTACGCATAAAACGCGTAAACGTAAAAACGCCCTTACGCATAAGGCGCGTCTTAGCAAAAACGATAAGCAGTTACCACGAGACGTTAAATCGGGTCACCGTTGCTGATTAAATATTTTTGTTCTCTATTAATTTAAGCTTTTTTTTGCACAAGTAAGGTAACATTTCGATAGCTAAAAGTTCCATATATGTAATGAAATTTTTATAAATAAGTAAATGCATGTAGGTGAATGAGAAACAATAAAAATACAGGATAGTGTTCAATAATTGGGACATTTACTTACCCTTTATAACTTCAAGCGCCAGTCAGTAAACATTATTCCAACAATCCGGATTTTGGTCACCCTACGTTGCCGATAAATCATCAATAGCCACGTCACCTTGATGAACGTAACTCGCGAAAATCAATTGATCTTGGAGAAAGCTTTCTACGAGAATAAGAGTGTTTTTCTGCGTTTCTCTGAATTGACGAAAATAAAAAATTCTTGCTATATACATTCGTTATTCTCGTACGCTCCTCTATATTATTTTACTTCATTTAAACGATTGGATTCCGAAAAGGCACTCAGTCGTCATTGAGGCTTCGCCCGTAACGGAAATATCCGTATATGTATAATAAATTCAGTATTAATCGAGTACAGGCAGTATTTCGTGGGCTGGTTACGGCATGAGGTGTCTCGCATTTATTTTTCTGACCTATTCAAAAACCGAGAGCAGCGCCAATTTTTTGTAGGTTTTTTGGACCTACACGAGCATGCCCTCAAGTTTTCATACAAATCCTGATTGTTTTGTAATAATTCAAAATTGTTGAAAATTACAAGGTCGTTTTTTTAAGTCATTTTTTTGGCTTGCGTTTCATCGCAAAATGCTTCCTAAAAAAGTTGTGCGTCATAATGTCCTCTATAAAATAGGTTCTATACAGTCACCTAACATTGTTAGTTAAGCAGTTTATTGCAATGGAAATTCAAAAGAAATTAACTTAAAAATCGACCTTTCAACTTTTAACAATTTTTAATTGCTGGAAAACAACTAGGATTTTCACGAAAACTTGAGGGCATTTTCGTATAGGTCCAAAGAACCGTCAAAAAAATTGGCGCTGCTCTTGTCTCTTTGAATAGAAGTTGGTCCAAAGGCCATAGCCGGGTAAGTAGGGAAAAAGTGCTCCCGCATTTTTTCCAGCGAAATTTGGAGTATATTCTGAGCTATAAAAAAACAAATTTTCTGAAAATTTCATTCCCGTCAACGCAATGGTTTTAGAAAAATGAATTTTTTTAAATATAAAAAAAAATGTATAGAACATCTTGCGAAAGATTAAGGTTTGGAACAAAATAATGTTCCTTATTTTATTATTTTTTACTATAATCCACTTGGGGTACAATAGCGAAAATTTTTTGATATAATCTTTACGCACCTTATTAGATTATATCATTTTTTCAAAATGATCGGTTTGGTACGCCGCAGTGAAAAAAAAAGAAACACTATTGATATATTTTAGTTATATAGATATATAACTAAAATATATCAATAAAGTATGTTTCTTTTTTTTCACTGTGACGTACCAAACCGATCATTTTGAAAAAATTATACAATCTAATAAGGTGCCCAAAGATTATATGAAAAAAAATTCGTTATTGTACCCCAAGTGGATTATGGTAAAAAAAAAAAATAAAACAAGGAACATCATTTTTTTTAACCTTAATCTTTCGCAAGATGTTCTATAATTTTATTTCGTAACACGTTTGATTGTAACAAGTACCAAAAAAAACCGAATCGATCCACTGAAGCGTTTCGGGAATTTTTTTTTCTATTTAAAAAAAATTCATTTTTATAAAACCATTGCGTTGACGGAGATGAAATTTTCAGAAAATTTGTTTTTTTTTTATACCTCAGAATATACTCCAAATTTCGCTGAAAAAAAGCGGGGGCAATTTTTCCCTACTTACCCGGCTATGACCTTTCGGCTATTCCGACTGGACTATAGATATATATCATTCATTCACTGGAGGGCCTGCCAATCACTGTTTCATGCTCATTATAATATATAAACATATATATATATATATATATATATATATATATATATATATAGTACAGTACGCTGTCGGTACATTCCACAAAAGAGGTTGTGAAAATAAAAGTGCAAGCTAACGTCCCGAGAAAGTTTCTTAAGAAGGGGCGGAGCGAACTGCATTGTATGAAGGTATATTTATATATGCAGATATAACAGTAACATCCTCCGGGAGCGAGTAAATCGTATACAAACATCGATATAGTCCAGTTGTGTATAGTGTTATATATATATACACATACACACATATGTATATATCTACGTATATAAATACGCGCTGGTGGTTTTACGACGCTCCGAACTATTTATCTACCCGGACGTCGATCAAGCCCCGTGGGTGTCTTGTGGACCATTTCATACGGCCGCTCAAATGTACTTACCACGTTCGTATTTATACCGTCCCTATACTCGTATTATGCTTCCATATATTGCGGTGTGGTGTGTATGCCCCACGGGACTCGCTATATTCGGGCGAATTTCAATTTAACCAAGCCGAACGAAACTTACTGTTATATTCTCTGCTAACGTTACACGCATGTATGTACACATACAGGACATGGTGAGTATTCCCTTGAAGGCTGCGCAATAAGAGTAACCTGATGCCCGAATGATCCGTGTAAATGTGACATTTTTTTTGGATAGTCTGATTGCTGATATATGAAGCTACCCGCTGGCGAAGAGATGGCTTTAGGGACACTATTTTCTCGAATTAAAAGTTGCCAATGCACCTGATGAAAGGTCCATAGAGTCCCTGTAAAACGCTATAGTTGCTGACTGTGTAGGACGTTAACGTCATTCATTTCAATCGTGTGTGTTTACAATGGGAAGCTTTGTTCCAAATAACTCACCCATCGGGGTGAGTTATGTTACCCGTTATTTCCCGATAAAGAAATCGACTGCGGATACGTATCGTTTGCCAGAGGAAGTGTATGCCGAATATGCTCCATTTTGCACACCGCGCAAGGAGTGGTTTCGCCAGTTTCAAGGTAGTGATTTCTTCATGGACAACAAGGACCGCGAACAACCAGCCAAAAGGGAGGTATCTTGAATTTCAAGCTGCTCCAACCGTTGGAAGTCATTACCGGGGATGGCGGTGAAGTTTACATCGTTGGAGTGCAACGACAGTTCTTTTCTATTTTTAAATTTCTTTGTTTTCATAATGATTTATATATTTTTTTATAGATTAAGGTATTCCTTTCGCGAAGGGCCGAATTTTGTGGGGGCATAAGCAGGGCCCTCTGAAACCTCGGTAAATTACTATTGCGCTTAATAAAAAAAAAAAAATAAGTAACAATGGATTATTATACACAACGATAAACTAGAATAAAAAAATTCGCGCAAATTTAGTAGATTGCGACATTTTTTTTCACCTGTGAGCAGTTTATATCAGGCACCTAGAGTCGTTTAGTGTAAAAATTATTAAATAGAAATGTGGCCAGCGTGACATGTCCATTAAGCGCCGTATAAATGAGACGATTTTTAGGGCCGTAATTTTTCGTTAAAGGTTCGTTAACTTGGCTTGAAATTTTACCGGTATACTTGGATGTATTTTCACTTTATTATAGACGAAAATCAGTTAAGTGTAAAATATTTGGGTTCGTGAAAGAAAAACCTTAAGATTGTGGATATCTGGAGCGTAAGAAAAACCGTTTGGTGTATTTTCGTACCCTAAATCAGCGAAATAAATGTGATCAATAGAAGAAAAACTCACTTTGGTTGCTCTCCAACGATGCAAACGTCAACATCATCACTGGAGATCGTTATCGACTGCAACTGATGCGTTTGAGCTCTGCAAGAGAATATGACGCTATGATAAGTTGATTTTGCAGCACGACAGCGCCCGACCGCATGTTGCTGAACCGGTTAAGAAGTAGGTGTTTAGAATCAGTACTCAATGCACCATTTTCTCCAGACTTCGTTCCCTTCGATGGCCATTTGGTCCATTCGATGCAGTCAACGCTTACGGTTCAGCAGCACTTCACCGCGTACGGGGGAGTCAAAAAATGGCTAAGTGGTTGGATTTATTCTGAAGAAGCCGAATTCTTCATGCGTCGAATCTGATTGTTTGCCGTTATCGCCCCTCACCGCTTCGAGGTGACGTGTGACAATGCTTATAATTTTTACATTAATTCACGACCATATAATAATAAATTAAACGCAAGCCAATTCATGAAATCTCTAACCTTCCTCGTCCTCTCGAAAACCTTTGCCAACACAGTTATGCAGTTTTACAGGTTTTTTAGGCCCCCCTTCCTCATTAAACATCGATTTTTCAATTGCTTTCTCATGCCTTACGTTTTACGCTAGTTCTTCACATTCGAGTAAGTATTTGAAAAAACAAATGCACGATTCCCATGCATAACGAACATCCTTCATGTCCGTAGTCAATGGGCATGATTGATGAGTTTCCATCGATTATTTTGCTCTCGAATTATATGGCGCCATCTCCCTCCCCACGTCGTCCGCCCTCTCTAACCCCAACTCGCGGGATCATAGTCTATTACCGCTCCCTTCTCTCCTCCACGTGTCGTCACCCATCGCACGAGACCCCCCCCCCCCAGCCAACACTTGATCCAGGGCAGGCTTAGCTATAGTACCTGTATAGAGTAACGATATTTTGGTTCCGTTATAACTATTTAATGTTAATGATTAGTACATTGGGCGCTCTTAAAAATAGCCTTTGGGCGCTCCTAAAAATAGCCGTCGGATGTCCCCTAGAAGTCATACTCTCCCCCCACACTTCCACACATGCGCGCGCGTGCGCATACACAGTTAAACGTGGCCCCCGATCTCACATACAGGTCTGGAAACTTGTAGGGTGGGGTGTGACTCATATAATGAGGCAAAATGATAGTTCACACTTCTGCTACCTCAAACGCTTGCCACCTTGGGGTGAGCCAATAAAAAGCAGGTTCGACCAACTGTGTAATCGCACATATTTTTTGGAAAAGTCAATATTTTTAATAGAGATAAGAATGGAAAGTGATTTAGTTTCCTTACTACTAATCCTGTGACAAGATCAAGAAAGACAATTATTAACACACCTGTAAACACCAAGCGAAAGAACACAACTTTTGGAACCGTAAAATATAATATGATTCAGTGCAATCGTGTTGCAACGTCCTGAGAACTCGAATGCCAGGAATTACGACTTCCGATTTTCCACGCAGTTGCTTGCCCCGGGAACTTTAAGCACAACAAATTTCACTATCATTTTGAAAGCTTTTCCAACACGCCGGTACGATGCACGCTTTAGGCATTTTCTAAATTCAATAGACCGTTTACTTTCTTTCGACATTACAACGGAACACCGAAACACGATTCAGACTCTAAGAAGGTTATTCTATATTGGTGTATATCTATATCTACATGACCCCTACGCGACGGCGCTCCTAGCGGGTAGATAATGAACCAAAGTTGTGTCCCACCAGCGGTGACACTCCCCACCACTAAAAAATGCCGGAATTTTCAGATATGTACGTAAGACCGTGCGTGGGCCAGATAGCAGGCACGGGTATCTTATATTTGTAATACTTGCATGTCATGCACACATACATAAATACTGATATATATATATACACACACACAAACATATATATATCTATATATGTCTATATGTATGTATGTGTATATATGTGTGTGTGTGTGTGTGTGTGTGTGTGTGTGTGTGTGTGTGTGTGTGTGTATCGGTGTGTATGTGTGTGTGTGTGTGTGTGTGTATGTGCCACAGAAGTAATATGGACAGATGAGTGAACAACATTAACGCCGAAGGGCCGACGACGAGCCCGGTGTCTTCAGGTATGACTCGTATGCTCGTTCCCCCTCCTCACCTCTTCCGCCATCCTCTGCCCCTTCCTATCCTGCGTTCTCTCGCGATCATACCCTTGCTCATGAATATTTATCGCTCCCGTTGCTCGAAAGATTTTTGTTTATCTTCATCCCATGCGTATCCTCTCCCGGAAGGTACGGTGGTGCGGGGCCACCGAGTACGGTGGCTCGCCGGACACGTGTCAGACTTGCAGTCACCGGGCGAAAAATCCGATGAGCATAGTAAGCAAAAAAGAGAACCAATAAAATGCCGAGCACTGACTAGGAACATCACTTAAGTGTCCGCCTTCGATTTTGTTGAAACTCATATATGTGAACATTGAACAGACACGTATTTTTTTTTGCGGCGGAAAAACAGTTTTAAAGCGGAAAACCACCCTTCATAGAAAGGCGTGTCGAGGGGTAATGTTGCAGTTTCATCAAGAAGCCGTCTTTCTGGATGAAACATCAATTCTGGCTGAAACATCAATTTCGGCTATCTGGATGAAACAAAAACCAGAATTATTCTAATGACACGCTTTTTTTGACGCGTGGATTCCCCCCTTAAAACTGTTTTTCCGCCGATAAAAAAAAATACGTGTCTAATAGTTTTCAATGCCTTTTCACATATATGAGTTTCAACAAAACTGACGGCGGATACTTAAGTGATGTTCCTTGTGAATAACTTGTACGGGGCCTTTGCGTTACTCGGGGAGTCGCGTGAAGTTGGGCGAGGACCAGGTGCTTTTAAGGACGTCGCCAGGGGGGTGGGGGCAGGGAGGGGCAGCTCCTCCCACCCCTGGGTATGCGAAAAAGGTATATGAGGGTCTAAAATGTCTACAATTCATATTTCCCCCATCTTACCCACCCGGCCCATTAGCTGGCATCGCCTTTGACTATTTTGATTTTTCTTTATTAACCTCGGGTGTCTTCCGTGCGTTGTCGCTTGTTCGTTCTTCTCGGTCGTGACGGAGGTCCTCGCGACGTCGGACGAGTGTATGGATAGCGTTACTCGCGTCGGCGATCTTTGCCGACTACTTCATCGAGTCGATTCGCCCGAGAATTTAGGAGGAAGGAGCAGGTAGACAAAAATAGGAGATTCAGTCATTTTTTTTTTTGGCGTTGGCATGGCCACACGTGGCAGCTTCGGAAATTCCTACGTTCGCGTAAGATCTCCATACACTGAATAATTGTTTACGTGAAATCGACTAAATGACTTTCGGCCGTCCTTTTTTATTCGAATTAACTAAAGTTTTCGTAAAATAAAAGTTTTTTCAAGTGTGATTTACTATTCCGGAGATGAATTCCAAATTTATTTATTTATTTTAATCAACATGTATCTGATGCAGGATTGTAGTCTAGCGCGCCTATTTTGGAGGTGATCTTTAGGATATAATAAAGAACCTTTAAACTCCTGGGATTTTCTTGCTGATTTTTTTTACACGTGTTTATTGATCCTTGAAAATATGTACAAATGTAAACAAAAATTATTATCATGTATATTTGTACGAATCCGAAAAAAAAACAGTTTTTTATCAGTTTAGTACTAGATTTTGCAACAACCCAGTTTTTTTTTTACAAAATTGCGGCATGTTAAACTTTGATTGCCAATTTTTCGTATTTTTCTGACCAGTCTACTAGTTATATATCAAAAAAAAAAAAAATTATATTTCGTCTCAGTATTGCCATCGTTGGAAGACAGTCTATTGAAGGTGTATGCCAAATCTGACCTAAATCGGCCAATTAGTTATCGAGATATTGTGGCTGCCTATTTGAAAAACAGTTTCGAGAAAAAATGAATTGATTTAAAAAAATTGTTTCGTATACTCAAATATATTATTAAAGTATACTTAAAGTTTGATAATTGTAGAATAATTATTTCTTAGTTTGAAAAAACGCTCAATATTGCTTATTTTTTTAGTCTAAATGTATATCCCGCCTTAAACAGTCCATCTGGACTCTAAAAACCAGACGGGTTATTCAAGTTAACAATAAATACGAATCGGTGACGATCGAAGATTTGTAAAATCATTTTTTTAACAAGATCGATTTAAAAAAAGTAGGATCGTCAACGACCTTTAAATGTTTCTCATCGTTTCTCCTGTAAATTTGGAAAAAGTACAAGTAGTTCCCGAGATATCACGTCCACCGACTTCGAAAACAGTGTTTCGAAAAAAAACGCGTTTCAAGTTTAAAGTTCGGTGTTGCTACCGCTCGCCCGGCCGTCTGTTAGAAGCTGTATCTCATTCAATTTTAGGAACATTTCAATGAAATTTTCAGGGAATCTAACTAAAAGATCATCATGAAATGAAGATGTTTTTGGAAAATGCAATTTTTTACCCACCTAATTAAATGTCAAGCAGCCCGTTAAACATTTGGCCGAAGGGCTGTCGTCTAAAATAAAATGTGACACGAAACTATTACATTTTGATTCGGGAGTGCGCAGAACGCAATACTGCCGTCGTACAGAAACGGCGGCATCTACAAAAAAATCGGAACCGAATTTTTTGGTACCGTTGGAATCCGTACAAAATTTCTCATCGTTTCGTATAGCAAAACGCATTTTCGATTTTTTCGCCGATCCCGCCTTTTTCCATACAACGGCAGAATAGGCATTATCTTCTGCCGGAAATCCCATACGACCGCGAAAGCTGGGTTTTTTCGACGCGTTCATGATTGCTAAAGCTTGTTGATTTCAAGTAATTTGGGACGGGGGTTCAATGACCATCGACAATGTAACCGGAAGCTCCAAAATCCTAAATCTGAGAGTTAAACGATAATGGCGCGAGTACCTACATTCGAATCACGCGACTACGGTGGCTCTGCATGCGAATAAGAAGGAAGATTATTGCCAAGTGCGTGCAAATGTATAACAGTGCGGTAAACGACGTGCGGAGGCGCACAAGCAGCGCGGTCTTTACTATCAACCGGACTGCCTTCGCCGATGGTTTATTACGGGGAAAGCGCGTCCCGCGGCACTGTGACTTCCTGCTGCCGCGAGAGTCGATGCCGAATCAGCCCCGCGCGCGGAGTCTAGGCAATAAATTCCGAGAGGAGAGTAAAGCCGAGACAAGACCGCACGGTGATA
Source organism: Ophion obscuratus (assembly GCA_964007375.1). NCBI lineage: Eukaryota > Metazoa > Arthropoda > Insecta > Hymenoptera > Ichneumonidae > Ophion > Ophion obscuratus. The sequence continues at coordinate 2,728,239 of OZ023319.1, forward strand.
TTTTCCAGTCGCGAGTGTCACGTGTACACACACACACACACACACACACACACACACGCACACACAGACACACACATACACACACGCACACACGTGTACACACACACACACACACACACACACACACACACACACACACACACACACACACACACACACACACACACACACACACACACACACAGAGAGAGAGAGACTCGCGCGCGCACGCATGTGCTGTATATATGGCGAATGAAAAAAAGTAATACGAGTATCGATTGAGCGCGCTAGAAACGACGTACGAGCACGTTTCTTTGGCGGTTACCAGAATAGCGGCTTTGGAATAGAGCAACCGCCAATATGCACGGCATATGTATACATTTATTTTTGTTTATACAGTCGAACCTCGATATATTGAGAGTACAAATAAGTCTCCGCCGTTTGACAAAAGATGTCCCCGCCAGGAGGTTACGGTTGAAAGATGTAATACGTCAAGGAGTAAAGTTGGACATCTGGCAATACCGTAACCTTGAAACATTAGCGATTTCGTATGAGCATCACGTAATTTTTTTTTCGTGCGAAAGTGTCGAGTTTCGAGCTACTACTATATTTATAGTACTAATATATATTTTTTAAAGAACATGAACTCAATATCAGGAAACCTCAATATAAGCAAACCTCGATATAACGAATTACCCTAGAGACTCGTTATATCGAGGTTCGACTGCACACAAACACACACACACACGCGCGCGCGCGCGCACATATAAGGACGTAGAATAAGTTCTCGCTGTTTTCCAACAGATGGTGTTACCAGAACTGCGTGCGTGTAGTTTGAGATGGTAACGCATCTACCAGGTGTGTAAGTATGAAACCGGAATTTGCCCATAGGTGGCGCTAGATGTCGATGCAGTTGCCGACACATCACGTCAGCGGTGTCTTGTTATTGTATTGATATCCGACAAAGATTTCCAACTCGCAATAACACGAGTTTCATTCAGTAGCATTAGTTTATTAGAGATAAACATGTCGAGTTTTGTGCCAACAAATTACGATTTGCCGACAGCACTACTTTTCTGTTTTCATCTGAAGAAAACCGCAGCCGAATCGCATCGAATGCTTGTGGAGGCGTTTGGTGAGCATGCTCTCGGTAAAACACAGTGTTTCGAGTGGTTCAAACGGTTCAAAAGTGGCGATTTTGACGTG
>OZ023319.1:2734423-2816525 GCA_964007375.1 Ophion obscuratus
AATAAAAACTCAACGGCCTATTGAATCAAACCGAAGTTTATTTTCTTCAGTATAAAAAAATCTCTTCTAAGTGAACTAAAAAAGTAGGATAAAAAGTATTTTTGAATAATTTTTACAACACGTTGAAGAATTTTTTTAACACATTATTTTTTCAACCCAGAGACAAGTTCTAATTTCACGATTTTTTCAGCTTTTCTTAGTTCACCCGGAGAAAAAATATATCACAATTGAAAATGTTATTGGTGTTTTTGTTTCCGTCAAGAATTACGAGCTGCATCTTTCCCGCCGATTGGGGAGTACAGTGGTAAGCCGCACATGGAATAAGCTGATAAATTTGCAGTAATTTATTGGTTCACGTCGAAATCTTTTTTTATACATTTTCAATATACATGAGAAAATAGCTCAATGTTCACTGGGCCTACTTGTTTGTTTTTTCTTCGAAAAAAATTCTCGAAAAAAACGCTTTTTTTGGATCTTCTAATTTAGGCTCCGGCCTTAAGGTAATCCTGTCGCCAGGCGTCGGTCCATAGGATTTTCATAATTTTTTTTTCAGCTTCGCCAAATATATTAATAATCGTCTCTGTGAAATTTCAGGGTCGCTTGCCGACATAATTACGGAGAAAAAAGCTAAAAATTGCGTATTTTTGTGAAGGAATTCCGATATGCGAAACCCAATTTCCAGTCGCTACAAAAGCGTATATAATAGTGAGAATCCGTCAGATCCTTCAAAATAATCAGATTTACATACTTAACAATTGTAGTAATGCAATGCTCTCCGAAAAAAAATACGTTTATTGAACTAATTTTTATATAATATCAAGTTTAATTTAAACTTCCGGTATTCGATTTATCACCACTTGCTACGGTAAAGAGCCGTGACATCAAGGCAACAGCTGTGCCCCAACAAACACCGATCAGACGATATGTGTTATTATGTATTAGGGAGACTTTGTCCTTTGTGCCCAGCGGGAGACGTTAGCGGCTCAACATGAGCAGCTAGAAGAAGAGGACGGATGCCTCTATGGACCAGGCATTGCCGATTAGCGGTAATTATAAACACATTTGTTTAAACACATTACAAAACTTTAAACGCGTTTTTTCTCGTAAACACGTTTTTAAAAATGGCTGACATTCCCCTGACCGCTGTAATTAACATATCGACCTGAAATTTGAAGAGCATACTCAGAAAATATGTCTTCACGGAATGACGGATCGTTTTTTTCGATAGATACATTTTTGCATTTATTATTTATCTTTTTATGCGAAAAAAAACGCGAAAATTCGATTTTTTTAAATTGCCGCCATTTTCCGAAATTTGTACTAAACGAAAAACCCATCCGTCATTCCATGATCAAAGGGTCACAGATTGATAATATGCTTTGAATTTGTGTTTCAGATCAACAAGGAGGGGGCAGTGATGTCAGCCGTTTACCTCCCGCGATTTGAGCACCTGTTTTCGCGGAGCTGCAAGGCCGCCATTTTGTTTTTTTTTTTCAAACAAAATTTTTTTATCGTTCTGTATATCATGAATAAAAGCAAGAAAAAAACTGCACTCAAAAAGCTTTACTCGTTTCCTTTAAAAAAAATAAAATGTAAACACCTGAAATATGGCACTCCAAGGACAGTCTCCCTTATTTTATTATGGCGTCGCTCGTCACAGACTACAGTTACGATTGGCCTGCATTTTGACTAACAAGACCAACTGTGTGATACATTACGATGCGCGGAAAGCAGTTCCCGTTTCACTTTTACGAATAAAACGACCTATAATTTTGTTTATGGACAAGAGCGTTAAAGAATGATTTTGTGAGAACAAAAATTGGAATTCTTGGGTTAGAAGTATGAGGTAAATTTGAAAAATGTGTTTATAACGAAAAAAAAACAATTGTGTTGAAGATTTAACAAAGCGTCAAATGTATGAGTGAGAAGAGTAAAAAAAATTGGCGAAAATTGGAAATTTCGAAGCTCTTGAGCGACTACTAAATATTCATTGGCCGGCTAGAGTTTTCGCACGGTTAATCTAAAAATTATAACGCATGAAATTCATGGGTGAAAAGTGGACGAAAAAAATGGATTTTTAAATGAAAATTTGAATTTCGTGAGGCTTGAGCGACCGCTGAATATTTTTTGACCGCTCGTAGCTTTCGCGACAATTTTTTTTTCCTTTAAAGAAGATAATTGGAAGGTAAGAAAAAGGGATAAAAATGCAGCTCAAATTTGTCCCACCCTAATATACACTCATGGTCCCATGAGGGCATGGCCGTACAAACACACACACACCCACACGCGCGCGCGCACACACACACACAGACACACTCAAATATACGTATACATGGAGATGTACGAAGGAACTCGGCCGCGTAACGGTGAACCGAGCCGCTGGATTTGCTGGCCACGAAAATTCATTTCATGGATCTTTCGACACAGTCTCCGCCGCGAGCTCGCAGCATTCAGTAGAGATTATTCGACGAGGATAAAGAAATGTTCGTGCTTATTCTTCCGCGCGTAATTCTCATCGTTAGCGTCGTTCCAACGTACACTATACTTAAGCATCTCAAAGGACATTTTTCGTCCAAACGATTTTTTATCGACGCGATAAGAGGAAAATAAAAAGAAAGAAAAATTCGAACAAAGAAATATTTTTCAGACCGTCAATTCGAGCTCGTTCCCGTAATTCGTGTCATCTTACATTTGAATCACCCCACGACAGTAATCTGAGCGGACAAATTTAACACCTTTTCAAAAATTATTTTCAAACTCCAATCGATATAATAGCGAAATTCATCCAGATAATTACCATACCCAACATCAGGCGGAACTGACCCGCACATGTTTGAGCCACGTGTTTCGAGTTACCGCTCATTTTCTCGTGCCCCTTTTTTTTTTCCTTTTTAAGCGCTTGTCAGCCGCTGGGAAAAAGATGACTCGTCTGGGATATCGATCGACGATTTTATGCGGTTGAGTCTGTCCGTGCGTCGCTCCTTTCGATAAAACGGTTTCCCTGTAGTTATCCCTCCACGAGAAAGAGAAAAAAAAGGGAGGGGAAGAGGCATGCTGCTATTGAATTGCGGTCGATGATATTTCAGGCTCGGAGAGTAACGTGTCAAGTACATACCTACTGTACTATGTGACTCCACATCACAAATCCACAATGAAAGATGCAGAACTCCAACTTCGTGGCCCTCATAGTCCTGTCGTTCCAAATCTAAACATTATGTACGCCCTAATGTCTTTAAAATCACCTTGATATAAATGTAAACGTATTCACATAACGGTCATGTTATATGAATGTCACAAGGATCTGTATTTAAAAAAATTGAGTAAAAAAACTTCATGGGCTGATAACCCATGTTACATAGATGTAACGGATTCAAAACTAGACAGAGAGAGAGAGAGAGATAGAGAGAGAGAGAGAGAGAGAGAGAGAGAGAGAGGCAGAGAAAAGTATATAAAGAAGTGTACATACACATGGCAAAAATAAAATCTCGATGTCTTTAGCCTATTTACTCCGACGTCGGACAGGCCCGAGTAACGAAACGATTCTCTGGGTAGTCTTTGTACATATAGTTATACACGGTAATAAACAATCGTGGATATATGTCTGTGTCTGTGTGTGTGTATATATAATCAAACGAGATCTAAGACAAGCGAGTACGTTGCGCAAGCCGACGAGGCTACTAACTGCAGCAGCCCGCCTACATAGCCCAGAGCTGCCAGAGCTGATCGCTTGCATCCCATAGCATCGGGAGAACTAACCAAGAATCGTGAGGGCTCCCTTATAGTAACAGAATCGAGTGAGTCCTTAATGCTCCTCGGATACTTGTCTCGTGATCATTGCTCCTAACACAACACACACACACACCCACACACTAACACACACACACACACACACACACACACACACACACACACACACACACACACACACACACACACACACACACACACACACACACACACACACACGCACACACACACACACACACACACATACACGCGCGCAGACACACACACACACACACGTACACACACGCGCGCACACACACACACACACACACGTACACACACGCGCACACGCGCGCGCGCGCACGCACACACACACACACACACACACACACACACATATTCACACTTGAACGGATGTATGCCAAGTGTCTCGGCGATAGTTTGGCATTGTGTGTTAAACCTCAAGATTTTTGCATCTCGAATCGCGTGCTAAGTCTATTGGTAGGTAGAGCAGGAACGAATACCCACATACTCTCATATATACGACTATGTGTGTGGATATTTTTTTGTAATCGAGATAGGTATGCATAGCCCTATCACGAGAACCTATCAATACCGTTGAACGAGAGAATATATGTAAAGATGTGAATAAGTGGGTAACGGGTGTAGGTAGACGCGCGACCCATTTTGCAATTGCGCGAGTAGGTCTTTTTTCATGCGCGCTGCGGCTAAGGTGACGAGGCGAGTCGCAACGATGCTAGCCCTCTCAGTTCCATTTTTTAGTATCTTCTTTTGGACGGCTATTTTCCGCATCCCTTCCCGCGCAGAAATTTTGGCAGGGATACAGCTGGATTCTGACTTGTATCCCGGGCTCCCAGTTGGGATCTAGTCCGATATCGGATCAGATTCGAAGACTAAATGTAAGATTCGTAAACTGGATTCCATTAGGGATCCAGAAGCGGATCCTTTAATGACTCTAGATAGATTCCCCATGGAATCATTGAGGAATCTGGGAAGGATCACGGGTGAATACAGGCTGAAATAAAATGTCAAAAATGGAATTATGACATGTTAAATTTATTATAAAAATAAATAACATTTATAAAGTTTTGGTGCATTAAACTATCAATAAAAAAAAATTTGTCCAAAGATTCAAATGGCAGATCGCGCTCATCGCGAGATTTTGATGTGAATTAAAAAAAATTCACATCAAAATCTGTGAATGCAAATGTATTGACAAGAAATTATAAATACAAAAAAATTCACAAAATTAGTTGTGAATTTTTTCGTATTTAAGACAAATTAAAATAAAATTCAAAATGATTAGATTAAAATTTGCGCCAAAAGTGAGTTCGTACGTATTTTGAGAGAAAACATTGCCTCGAGGCAAAGAAATTTTTGCACATAACTTTTTGTGCGAACATTTCTTTGCCTCAACACAATGTTTTCTCTCAAAATACGTTTACACTTGTGGTGTAAATTTTAATATAACTGTCGTGAATTCGATTTTTAGTTTCTTCAACTTGAGGAAATTCACAAATCATTTTGTGATTTTTTTCATATTTATAATGTAATATTTGAAACTCATAATTTTTTTGCAAAAATTTATTTGCCTCGACGAAATGTTTTCTCTCGAAATACGTAAGAACTCACGGTTGGTGTAAATTTTAATCTAATCATTGTGAATTTGATTTTAATTTGTCTTAAATACATGTTTATACCCACCGACATGTCGGTGGGTATAAACAGAGACTTATTCCCCAAAACCGGTATCCCGGTTAGAATCCAACTTGCATCAGTATCGGAATATGTACGACGACGATGGCATAATTTTGAAAATTTTGGCATCACGTGTATTTTCGGTATTACTATGTAATTCCTATCTATAGATAGGAATTTTATAGATAGGAATCTATAGACAGAAATTCCTATCTATAGATAGGAATTCCATAGTAATACAGAAAATACACGTGACGCCAAAATTTTCAAAATGATGCCATCGCCGTCGTACATATGCCGATACTGATGGAAGTTGGATTCTAACCGGGATACCGGTTTTGGGGAATCCATGACAAATCTTGATCGGGATTTGATCGGACATAGGGTATCCCGGTCAAAATTTCTGCACGGGTTCGCGGGGGAATTCAAAGTTTCCCGCCACTCGAGTTTCCGACGAGTTTAGGAAGAGGACAGTATAGGAACTGTAATAATTTCCTTTGAGCACACTATATTTTGAGCACTGTGTTTCAGTAAATATCGCTGTGCAATCGCTCGAGTCCAATGCGAACTATGTAGCCCCTGTATTTTGTAAATAATATTTCTTTTTTTCCGTGTGGTATAAATATTATTAATACTGCTACCTTCAACTTAACAAGAATTGTTTTTGAAAAATTAAGAAAAAAACGACTTATTTAATCCAAATTTTACAAAAACTATGCCCAAAGTGTTGATTTTTTTTTGTAAATGCGTGCCATTATCTTAAATTTGATGTTCCCCTCAAGACCATAAAACTTTTGTACGAAACACTTTTTTGTACGACTTCATCGTTTCGATTTACGTCAATGCTTTTTTTTTAATGGGACACCCTGTATAATGTATCGTGACTCGATCGTTGAATAATTATCGCAAAATTAACCAATTACACGATGCAAAAGTATAAACCCCAAGATCAGTCAAACTTTTCACAAATGGAATTATTTCAAAAACATCATTCCCTTTTATTTGCAGACAGAGCAGATATCGTTATTTGCAAATTTTTGTTTATTCTATTCGTCGAAAATGGCGCGCCATCGGGAAAGGATCTCATAGTAAATAGTCGACGGGACCCCGATTTAATCTGAGCGCTGCACAACGCAATCGTTAATACAAGACGGAGAAAACGATTGGAAGAAATGATTTTATTCGCGGTCGTTAAATTTGACTAGTATCCCGCGGCGGATTAGACGCTCGAAATCACGAACTGTTTATGGAGGAAAAAACCGTGAGTGCAAGTTGCTAATGATGTCTGTATAGTGTCTCGAATGGTAAGCACACACACAAACAACGGTGAGCCTTGTTTGTACGATCAGGAAGGAGAAATTATAATGTCGGACAATTCCAGGGACGACTATCTCAGCGAACTAATAAAATTGCAATTGCACTGGCGATGAATCTGCTTGAAATCGTTGGAGGTTTTTTTTTGGTATGCACGCAGGAAATGAACGAAGTAAATCTTGAGTCTGCTTCAACATCGTGTATACACAAGGACTATTATAAAAAGTACGTCAGGGCATTGCACCGCCGGAATATTCCAGTAAAGGAGACGAACACCCAGCACTTCTTAGTGTAGAGTATGAATTTTTGACTTAAGGTAGATGGTTGCATACCAAAAGTAGCCCCAATCAAATGTTTCCCCTCAACTTTCCCCAACTCTAATAAATAGGCGTTGAAAAGTTTAAAATCGCCGTATCTCGATAATTAATAGCCCGATCAAAAAAGATTTCAACGAAAAGTCGTTTGGAATAATAAAATTCGTATAAAGTATTCCGACGTCCAAGCCCCTGTCTTTGAAAATAGCGGCACGAAAATGATAGCCATGTAGAGCCATGTGAGGGACGCGTTGTGGGTCGTCTGATGTCCGGCCTGATTAATGCTGCCTTCTTGCAACGGTATCTGGGTACTATTGATCCGGCAGACATACGGCGCCGATCAGGCACGGACTTCGGTGCCCTAACAAGATCCTCGCAAGATTACCTGATTCAGGACTGATCAGTTTGTCTTTATTACACCCGTTCTCCGGATTCACTGATCCAGTAAATATCCAGCACATATCAGGCGGGCGCTTCTACGGTATTCCGGACCGTATCTTCAAACCTGCCTGATCAGTGATCCACCTGCCGAAATAACATTTCCAGTCGGGTATTGCAATGCGTTAAAAATCAATTTAAGCAGTGACTTACGAGGGTGGAGTGAAAAGTTTCCGGCCTGACCAAGAAAAACGATGTTTAAAAATTTTTTTTGCTTTATTTTTCAACGTAATCTCCATCAACACTGATACATTTCTCATAACGGTGTTCTAATTTAGTTATACCAGTTTTAAACGTAGATTCGTCAAGCTCCTCAAAATACTGATTTACAGCTTCGATAACTTCTTCGTTGCTCTTAAATCTTTTTCAGGAGTGTAGTGGTGGACCCATGTCTCATCAACAGTTATGAATCGACTCAAAAATTCGTTTGGATTACGCCTATACAGCGCCAAATTGTCGGTAGAAATGGTTTTTCGAAGCATTTTTTGGTCGAGCGTTAGCAAACGCGGCACCCACCTTGCACACAGTTTTTCCATGTTCAAATGGTTGTGCAAAATATTTCGCACACGTTCAGCTGACATCCTACAGGTCTCAGCTATCTCATGCACTTTCAACCTGCGGTCTTCCAACACTATTTTATGGATTTTTTCAATCATCTCTGAAGTTGTGACTTCAACGGGCCGGCCTGAGCGAGGCTCGTCGGAGGTGCTCACACGACCCATTTTAAATTCAGAAACCCACTGCTTAATAGTTGAATATGATGGGGAGGAGTCTCCTAGTGTTGAATCCATCTCTTCTTTTATGTGTTTTGGTGTAAAACCTTTCAAATGGAAGTATTTGATGACAGCACGTTTTTCCAATTTTTCCATTTTTACGAAAACAACGGAAACGTCTCGCGCAATTTGCTCTCAAACGCAAACTAACGTAGCGATTGGGCTGAAACTGTACATACAAGCTCGGTAGGAATGGTACTGTAGGATGCCGCTCCAAAACTAGACCTAGTGGCACCATCTCTTGGTCAGGCCGGAAACTTTTCACCCCACCCTCGTATATTAGAAAGAAAAAAATGTGCAAAATTTCACATAAATCTGAGGTAACCGCTATTCGGAAGTACAACCGGAATTACTTTTGTCTCTTGTGCCAAATCCGCGATTCAGATGCCATAAGCACTCAATAACGCAGTGACAGCGTGCGTCTAGGCAGAAGATAGGCAGGCAGGTTGCAGGATCGATTGCACGTGTAGACGAAATGTTGTCTTCGAAATAAACCATTACAGGAGGTCAGGGAATCACGAGTTATAATTTAAAATAATCGAGATAGAACTCGTCGATCTTATTTTATTTTGGATTTATGAAATATTCTGAGCATTCAGTAGACGGGCATTGATCCAATACTCGAATAACACCCCAAATACTCATATAGCCCAGACATATCTTATAGGATGGCATACATCACTATAAACATTATCGCAAATCACAAACAACATTTTTAATCAATGAATATATATTTCAGTGCGCTGATGCTATTCGAATTTTAGGGAAGTAAACTTTTGATGATGTCAGGGAATATCCATTTTATAAAAACCCACTATATTATCTAGCATTGAAAAATAAACATGTGCTTGTAAAATTGGCGGTTGCGGTTAATATATGTGCATAATTTATGCAAGTGCTAAGATATGAATAAGCAGTACTATACTTTTGGCAGTAACTATGGCTATAAAATATTATTGTCCCCTCAGGGAAACGTAAAATATGGTTTAAAACATCATACATGTTTGTCTCAGTGTGGCTAAGTAATCACCCCTCCGAGTATTAGCCATGCACATTGCTGATTAGTTCGAAGGCTGCTATATTTTTTTTTACTTTCCGTGGGTTTACCATCAGAAAATCAGAATAAATGCCTCTCGCTTGCGGTGGTTATTGCTTGACATGGGAGATCGTCATAGTCGCACGCCGATCGCAGGCCTTCAATGCTGACGGTTAATTACTTGTTAGCATAGATATTGTTCTTTTTTCAGTTAGGGGGAATACACATATTACGTGACGCTAAATTCCCCAATTTACCTCCCCCTTCCCTTACGGACCAGGACTGTAACATCTGGCCGGAACCCCCCCCCCCCCTTATTCTGTTACGTATGGGGTGCTTTGTCGTCTATAATTGCGATTTTTTTCATAGTCATAACTAATTATCAAAGGATCGGGTTTATACCCATTTTATGAAGTATATATTGATCTAGTTTTATACCAATTTTATGAAAAAAATATTTAAAATTAACCGAGTTGCGTTGATTGGAAGACGAACAAAAAATGTCTCTTCATTGTCTCATCGACATCTTTGCGAAAGGTTATCTGTAAACAAAAAATCGACAATTTATCGATATCTATACAAATGTAGCTATCGTTATACCTAGCCGTTCTTTCATTTTGTTCTTTTTTTTTGCAAAATGCATTTTTTCTATTTTGAAGGCCCTTTTTCTGTATTCAAGCAGTCTTCAAAAATAGTAATGTTCAATATCTCAGAAATCGGCTATGTACGGCCTTAGTCACTGCGATTACAAAAATGTCGACAAAAAAAATGAAAATTGGTTGATAAGTTTTTGAGTATTCACTGGGACAAGGTCGAAAAACTAGTTTCGAGAAAATGGCGGTCAAAGTTTTCGTTCCGTTTTTTCATATAAAGTCATGTTTTTTTTCTAGAATATCGATACTTACATTAAAGTATGTATTCACGAACGATATGGCGGTTCTTCATCTTCATTGTGCTTCACAAAATAATAAGGGCATACACTTCATCTATTGTGAACGATGCCACACCTGTAGGGACTGAGGACACTGACCGGTGGTGCTACCTGTTCTCACTAAAGTGACTGTAACTCCGTCAATTTTCGGACTTGAGAATATAAATGTTGCCAACATATTTTTGAATATATGTACTTTCAACACCCATGGAAATTTATATACGCAAAAATATACTGCAAATTTATTTTATTAACGATTGTAATATATGTGAAATGTACGCCATATATTGAAAATATATGTTGCATATATGTGCCAAATTCTAATTTTCGCAACGTTTTTAAACATGAGATGTATATGCGTGGTATTACTGTATATCAATGTATCATACATCAATGATATATGTAGCATTTACCGTGCATATATACCACATATATTTAGCATATATGTTGCATACACACTGCATACGTACCACGTATATACTGCATAAATGGTACATATATGCCACACATATACAGATATGAGTAGCATTTCTGTATATAGTGTTTATATGGAATAGTGTACTTTAACTGTAAGTTGAGTTTTTTTAAGTTTTAAGTTTTAAGTTTTTTTAAGGTTTAAGTATTAAGTTTAACTGTAATAGTGTTTATACACAGCATATATTTCTTGTCAGGAATATGTATAAAAAAAAATTGATTGAAAATATATGCGTCGTATATGCATCATATATAGTATTTATACGTAGCATATATTTTTTGGTCAGAAAAATATATCGAAAATATATAGGTCATATATGCGTCATATATTTGGCGCATATATACTGAACATATACGTATTATTCTATTAATAATACGTATATATTCAGTATATATGCGCCAAATATATGACGCATATATGACCCATATATTTTCGATATATTTTTCTGACCAATATATAATATATATATAAAGTATCGATTTTTTTCCGCATACCCTAATATATATATATATATATATATATATATATATATATATATATATATATATATATATATATATATATATATATATATATATATATATATATATATATTAGGGTATGCGGAAAAAAATCGATACTTTTTTTTGTTGCATCCACCAAATAAAGGTGAATTAAGGTAAAAAATGAAGAATGCTCGAAGGAGAGCTCAAAAAAAAAATTATTTCGAATGGCGCATTACATTTGAATATTTTCCATAAGAATAACTCAGGAAAATATTGGGATTTCTGAATGTGGTAGTGCAACTCGTCAGGAAAAAATCACACAAAGATGTCATTAACATATTCTCATGGAGAATTGAATTTCCAACAAAAAAGTTCTTACGAAAAATTAGCTCAGAACAACCGTTCAAGTGGAATCGCTGTCTGAAATTGAATTGATAGAAAAAAAATAATTCAGAAGGCTGTAAAAAGCGAATTTTTCGCTTTACGAAAAAACTTTTTGGGTTTTTTTTTTGTAGAGAATGTTTTGCTCTAACATACAATTTGCATGGAATCGTTCTCAAAATATTTCTCTGATACAAAAAAGAATAAAGTACAACAAGAAATTTAAAAGAAACAACGTCCATCATTACCACACGGAAATAAAATATATGTAAAAGTATATTTTTCGATATATTAAAAATGGATGTAAAATAGATTTCAGATATATATTATGCATCTTAAATATATATTAAAAATATATTCGCGATATCGAAGTTTTCGTCCAAAATAGATCTTCAGAATGTTACGTATATTCGAACTATATTGAAAATATACTTACAATTTACTCAAATTACCCTCAAAATATACTACAAATGTATTTTAACTGGATTCGACTTGTAATTGAAATATACTTTAAATGTATTTAAAATACATCTAAAATATACACGATATATGTTCATACTCCGTTTAAAATATACTTAAAATATGTTCATACTACATTTTAAATATAATTAAAATATATTCAACGTGTATTTAAGATATACTTGGAATATATTTAATGTATACTTGAAATATTCTTAAAAATTTTGTTACGACGTTATTTACATCATTGCACCCCTTTACGATATTTTTCCTTGTCGTTAATTACGATTATGGCGTTTGCGGTTCACATATTTTAAGGTAGTTCCTCTGCGAAAATCTCAACCAAAAGTTTACATACCATGTTCATGTTTAAAAGATTGATACTTGGTTTAATTAGTAATAAATAAAATTGAAAACTACGCAATATTGACTCGGTACTAGTAGCTAATACGATGGATATCATTTATTGCCGTAAATTTATTTTATATTGTATTTTTGATCTACTATTGCCAGTGAACTTTTTGCCGGGACTGTCCAGGCTTTGCCCCAATTGTTTTTTTTTCCAGGCTTTGCCAAGCTTTGCCAGGCTTTGCACCAACATTGTGAGGGCTTCTCATGGTTATATCTTGGAAACTAGATGGTGAATGATTCTCATTTTTTTTTCACATTATTCGTGATATCTTACTCTAGCTTATCCTCGTTTTTTATCAATTTCTTAATTTTAGTTTTGGCGGTAGAATTAATGATGCTCTGTTTGCCCATCATAACGCATTTGTTACGTGTAAACCAAGCCAACTTTAAGTGTAAATATCTCAGGTTTGGGGTGGTCAAACTTATTCAAATTGCACAGATGTTTGGATAATGTATTAAATAACGTATATGTCAAATTTCAACCATTTCTTAATTCAACTCTCCTGTGGAGGTACTACCTTAATGGTTCAAATTTAAATTATATCAGACGCTTACACGCCGTAAGGTGGTTTCGAACCCGGGACTTCTGAGTGATGAGCTGGTACCTTCCCCACTGAGCTAGTTCTACTTGATAAATTAATTTTCGTATCGTCTGCATATGGTACAATACGCAATGTTAGTTTATTGAGAAATGTGTGGATTTACAAGACTAACTAACATTATCGGATCAATTACTTAATTGCGTTCGCATAGAGAGCGATAATCGAATAGAATTACGAGATTACATAACCTTCGATTTTTTTGTCCGATCATTTATTCCGGCTAGTGCGGCTAGGTCTTCGCGAGATACCGACTTGAAGATGTGTGTGTGTGTGTGTGTGTGTGTGTGTGTGTGTGTGTGTGTGTGTGTGTGTGTGTGTGTTTAAATGTATATATACACTGAATTAATCGAAAGTGTATCATTTATGAGTATCTTTTATGATTCAAACGGATCTTGAGACTATTCATGGTATATTACTATATATACATATAAATATATAGTAATATATATTCAGATATACATATAGCAAACCTTAAATATATTCGGATATCCTATTAAAAATGTATAAAGCGTACGTTAGTCATGCAATTTCAATATATTTTATATGCATCTTGAATGTATCCTTTTTTAGATGTCAGCATACATTCTCCGTTATGCTCCCGAGTATATTAAACATATATTCAGTATACATATCTAATATATTTAATGTACATCTTAGAAGCTATTTATGTTTATATATCGCATAGGTTTTTAATCATATCCAAAATTATACTTGACATATCCAACTTTTCGTACAAAATGTATTTGATATTTGTTTTATGTATCATTCGATATATTTTTTATATATTTTATTTCCATGTGGGTTGATCGTGTTTCGAAAAGTTTTATTGAATTAATTTGGTTTAATAAGATAAAATGATTTGTTTTTACATTATAATGCTTAATAATCATCGTTCCTTTTTTTTAAGAGTCTGTTTGTTGCAATTACGGTATTTCTGTCGATGATTTTGCACGACGCCCAATAAACATTGTAGCTGCTCTTCGTTTTCTGTTAATGAACCGTTATATGCTTCTATCAAAGTTACACCACGTTGGACTACGTTATTAACGACTTTTGGATTAAAAAAATCTAAGCAACTCAAATAAGTGGCATTTTCCGGCCATAATTCAATATTTACTCTCAAAAAGTCATGAGGTAAATTTAATTGCTGGAAAAGAAATAAGGATTCTTGAGTAACGAAATCGCTTATGTCTTCTTTCAGCACCATTACCCAATCATTTTTTTTCAACAATTACTCGCTCGGAAGGATTTTTGGATTTTTCTCGAGATTGCAGAGCTTGTACCATGTTTGCCTTCACACTTATCGGCACAGCGTTGTCAAAAAACGGCAAAGCAACAATTTCCTCGTTAAAGTACCACAAGTGACTAGCTAATTTTTTCGAGGCAGCCTCCCCTACTACAGGATTCACTTTGCAATAACGAATGAAATTTTGTAGCAGTGACGGATCTTGATTTGGGGGAAAAATGTCGCGTTTTCCCGTTCCTGGCGCTAGCGTGAAGCTTGTAATTTTGCACTACGAGCTACCGCATTCTGCCGCCAGGTGGTAGCCTGTGCTAGGGCGCGCACGCCGCTTAAATAAAAAAATTCATTTCAGACAGCGATACGACTTGAACGGTTGTTCTAAGCTAATTGTTCGTAGGAACTTTTTTGTAGGGAATTCAATTCTCTATCAGAATATCTTAATGACATTTTTGTGAGATTTTTTTCTGAAGAGTTTTACTACGACGTTCAGAAGTGCCAATATTTTCCTGTGTTATTCTTATGGAAAGTATTCAAATGCAATGTGCCGTTCGAAATAATTTTTTTTGAGCTCTCCTTCGAGGATTCTTCTTTTTTTACCTTAATTCACCTGTTTTTGGTGGATGCAACCGAAAAAAAATATATCGATATTTTTCCGCACACCCTAATATATATATTAGACTGATTCAAAAAAAAAATTTCCTTCTGGATTCTCGTGCTATTGTTGGGCACTGATAAAACAAAATTTCTCTAAAAAGATGGGCGCGGTCACTCAATTTTTAGAGGTGGCTATCTCGACTTTTTTGTATTTGAATTTTTTTAACGAACGTATTGCATTTAAGCATAGTCATGGCTTCGGATTACGGATAAAAATCACATCCAGCAGCTTTTTCGTAACAAAAATAAACTCTAACAATTTGAAAAGGGTGCAATATTCACAATTCAAATCCAGGTAGATCAATAATGGCGTCTATACTACTCTCGTTATTCATGTAGATTTATTTATACGCATTAACATTTTGCCCTTTTTACGAAAAATTAAATTATAAGCTTTTATTCATAAATCGTATATTTACATTTTCAAAATGCTACGCTTATATTATCTTCAAACTCATTTACATTTCTTCCCAGCCATTCTCAAGTTCGTTAACATTTTGGGCAGAAAGAAAATGTGCAACGTTGAACAGTTTGTCCAAATCTCTCTTAAATTTACGCTCCTTCGATATTTGTGACGGCAAATTCTTTTTAACTCGATTTTTTAAAAGTTGTTTCCAGACTAGATGGAGTTTTATTGATTTCAAGATTGCGTTATTCAATCGACGCGTTGGAATTTCAGCACATTTCCATTGTTCGAAAATTTCTTTCATCGTTTCGTGTGCACTTCGACGTATGGTCAGTTTTTCTCTGTTATGTTTGTAAAAGAACAAACTCAAAACTTTTCCGATTTTTATCCGTAATCCGAAGCCATGACTATGTTTAAATGCAATACGTTCGTTAAAAAAAATTCAAATACAAAAAAGTCGAGATAGCCACCTCTAAAAATTGAGTGACCGCGCCCATCTTTTTAGAGAAATTTTGTTTTATCAGTGCCCAACAATAGCACGAGAATCCAGAAAAAAAAATTTTTTTTGAATCAGTCTAATATATATATATATATATATATATGTAGCATATATTTTCTGCATATATTTTACATACATAAATTTCCATGGGGGAAGATTTATAGAAAAGAACGTTTTTTTTCTTCAAATTTTGTTTGGGGATAGTTGGGAGGCTACTGTGCAAGTTCTTGCACAGTGACTTCCCCCCTTAACTGACATTTCATACGAAAGCTGTCAACTTTGCGCGGTAAAATTGCGCGCGAGTTAAAATTTTTTTTAAACTTGAATATGCAGAAATTTTGCTATTTCTGGCAGTTCTAAAATCGTGACGTAACGCAAACGCCTGGCTGGACCCTCACCCCCAAATTGCGTTACGTAATATGCGTACGCAATTTGGGCTTACTCAATGCACCCCACAATAGCTCGTGTATAAATATACGAACAAGCAAACAGGAACGGTCATATCGACCGCCATGCCATTGTCGTTCAAGAGCTGTTTTCCGCTAAAGGCGTTCCGCGAATTCCGAAACGGAGAGTCGAAACCGGGGCGAGCGAGGGCGCCCCGAGTTTAAATCATTATTGGCAATCTTGTTTGGCCGCGCGAAACACACGGCAAAAAGTAAAAATCTAGGTCGAACACTCGATCTTGTTGATTGCGGCTACGTGGCGGCTTTGCTGACACCCCGGGGCCAGTCGCCTTCCCAAAGATCGCTCGTCCGCAATGCTCGACTTCATCCCCCCTTGCCTCCTGCCAACCCCGGCATAGTCCGCACAGTCCGTTTCTTTCGTTCAATCGTTACGAGCGTGGGATTTCCGGTGATTTTCTGGCCCCTGCACAGATACTGCGAAACCCGTCAGTTTCGAATCCAATTATCTGCTGTTTTTATTTTATTTATTTTTCTTCCCACCCGCGTACTCGCGGCGCGTACATGATTCTTTTCCTCGCTGTTTCCTTACGGCCTCTCATCTGTGCGTACGGCAACTTTGAATTTTGACAGGCCAATGCGTCAGTTCCTTTTTCTTGCATATATAAAAAATGTCAACGAAAAAAAAAAAATTTCACGCAAATTGTAAATAAAGTGCAAAATTATTCGTTCTGTAAAGAAGTGAGAAAATGCTTTTAATCACTTTAGACGCTAAAAAAGCTATTTTCGTGAATTTTTTGATCGGTTTATATTATAGATATTCGTATAAAAGTTGTTACACTTAATAAATACACTTTTGAAATACATTTAAAAAAATATCTGTGTATTTATGTAACCCAAACAAACTTTAAACGCGTTTCTCTCGAAACAACGTTTTTCGACGTCTTGTTGGTAAAATCGTCGAATCTACTGAACCGATCCTTATGAAATTTTAACCACACATTCTCTACAATTATAGCTATAGCGCATATCAAGGATTTTTTTAAATTTTGATATTCACTTTTTTGCCAAAAACGGTGAAAAAACACGTTTTTGGTGATGTTGTTTTTTTCGAAAAATGTCCGCCGTTTTGTTATTTTTGTATATATCAAAAATCGTATGATATGCGCTATAGCCATTAACATACTGAATCTAAAACCGTTTGATTTTTTTGTTTCGGATGATCCATCTGCGAGATTTTATCAACAGCGTAAACCTATAATTTTTTGAGGACTTTTTTTAACTACCACTTCTGTCTATAAATAGTGGCTTGAATAAATTTAAAAAAAAATTAAATGTATTTCAAATATGTATTTATTGAGTATAACAACTTTTACATTAATATCTATAATATAAACCTATCAAAAAAAATCATGAAAATAGCCTTTTTTAGCGTCTAAAATGAGACCTTTTAAATCACAAGATGATCTATTTGCCACGTAGTTTGGACACTGATTTTTCAAAACATTATTTATGTTCGTTCTTTATAAATACTGTTATTTAGCAAACAACAGATTAATTTACAAACTTTGCAAAAGTAATGAAGTTTTATTCGATATTACAAATACGGTGACGTTGAAGTTTGCATCGTTGGAACGCAACAATAATTAATTATTTTCAATTGCTCATTTTTTTAGCCGATTTATGCTATCAATTTCGCTCAAACGTTTTTACGTATTCTTATTACAGATTTACGACCTTGTTTTGCAAAAACAGTACATCGTGTACCCAGGAGACGAGACGTAATTTTGAAAAGTAACAGCATATTTTTTTTTTTACAAATTCCTTATGTCGCGGCGATATAGAAGATGCTTCGTAGCGGTGTCACGTGAAAGTGAGGTTATGTTTCTTCCCGTAAATAACGTCTCAACGTAAGTAATTCCTCGACCTAACGACTGATGACAGCATCTAACGACTGACAGCTGTTTCACAACGGCGTTCAATGACCGTGAGCGTGAGAAATGCGGACGCGCAAATTTTTAAGGCCTAGGCCCTAAAATACCTCTTTTAGGTCCCGTTCACACGCACAAAAAAGCGAGGAGAACATGGTTATGGTATATAAAGACTTTTAATAATTATAAAAATAAAGAAATGTAAAACAAAGAAAAAGGTCGTAGCGTTCCAAGGATGCAAAATCGTCAACATTTTTTTGCGTACTTAAAAGTAAGCTATTGAGCTCAATTTTATCGCGTTATTCGACACGCAGTTAAGGCATCTGGCCACCACGTAATTTTTTTTTTTTTTTTTTTTTCATTTTTAAAATTATCTTTGACGGTGATATTATTTTAAATTATATCATCGTCAGCTGAATAACCGCACATTTACATTCTTTCGCGATTATCTCGAAACTACATTTTTCGAACTGGTACTATCGAAATATCGTAAACTATCGGTCCGATGGCTTTCAAAGTTGTACACAATACTTTTAGATACATTATCTAAAATATCACGTAGGATTTCTGCGATAACTTGATTAGTTTTTGTGTGATTATTGTTTTTGCTCGAAAAATTTTGGTGAAAAATACAAATTTTTTTCTTCGGCTTACCATAATTTTTTCAATAGTCGAAAAAAAAACCGCTGCGCTAAATTGTAACGACACTACTCACGAATGAGCTGATTTTTTTTCAGATGTGACATCACCAATGTACAATGGCAATGTGCATAACGGCGCCATTTTAAAATATTTTGAACGGAAATTTATTAACGTTATTCTTAAAACCCTTTCTGACGTTGTGTAAAAAAATAAAAATATTCCAACCCATATTTTAGAGTTTATTCTTTTTAATATTCCAATTTTTCGATCGGCCAAGGTGGCCGGACGCCTCAACCCTTCTCTTTCACAGGAAAATGTTCGCACACTTCTGGCGCGTATAAGCGTCTGAAAGGAAAATCAAGTCGAATACTGTGAACTTACACCCGAAGAAAATACGTAATCCACGCGATGCATAGAGGGGAAATTGTGCAGTACCGCGTGAAAAAGATTCTCGGTGAAATAATAATCGCGACGATTATCGAGAATATCTTTGCGGCGTTTCTATATGCTCGCAGTTTTCCAACGTTATTGCGCTTATGGATGAAGCGCAACCGCGTATACCTTCGCGTATTCACGTCAAGACGTATAGCTGAAATTCTTGCCGATTGCATTGCTTCTGCATATACAAGCATGGTTCGATACGTCGTATACATGTATACCGACGAAACGAACATGGGAGCACCCGCATTTAACGACGATTTTCCACTCCCGCAGACTTCACTTTTTACGATACTTAGATAATCATTATGCATGTATATATATATATATATATATATATATATATATATATATATATATATATATATACACACATACATATATATGTATTTATTTATACCTTCTTTCCCAACACCGTTAAAATTTACGGCAGTTCCAAAGGTAATTTTATGTGGAAAGCTATTACACGTGCGGAGTAGGTAATATTGCTGTAAGGACAGTCTAGTGCGGAGCTTGTCAAGATCCGCGACTGCATGCACGTTACGATAGGGCCGCTCGAGAGCGCGCTTATATCTTCGTACGAAATTGATTGATTGAATTCGATTCGATTGAAATTGATTGATTTTTTTAAATGCATATGGGGCATTCCATGCCGATTCGGCCTGGGTCTGACCCGCCACCTCTCCGATTTGACCCGCGATTTTTTATTTTATTGCACTATCTCTGAAACGCACTCGACAATTTTTTCAGATTTTTTTGGAACGATTTGACTTCACAATATTTTTTATAAACAAAAAATTAACGCCCAAATTTAAAAATCCGAAAAAAAAACATAAAATTCTCTGTTACATAGCAAACACTATGAGCGTTGAGAAAAAGTGGGCGCGCGTTTTGTTTGGCCTACAATGCGCTTTTTTCGCAAAAAAATTTTTTTTTTTAAATTGAAAAATATAGCATCAATAGCCCACCCAGTCGTTAAAGAGGAAACAAAATTACATGACATTATGTAGAATTGACCAGAATTTTTTCAGATTTTATTCACATTTTTTGTCAGATTTTTTTCAGAATTTTTGTCCAAGATTTTTTTTCATCATTTTTAGTCAAATTGCCGACAATTCAAGTGGCCAAGTGGCCAATCCAACTCAAGTATCATAGGACTTGGGCTACAATGTCAAGAGAGAAAATATTTTTATTTAAACATATCGCAAGTCGCCAAAAATCCCTTTAGGGGTTGTCTTAAAATATTAAAAGGAAGGGTTGTGCAAAATTTCAGCTTGATCGGAGGGGCGCGGGATTCGAAACGTTATCCGGTACTCAATTAAACAAGTCTTAGCTTTTTTTATTTTTCTGCAAATCGGCCTAAACATTTTTTAGTTGGAATTATTTTTTTTACAATGACCTTCTCTATGTTCGGCATTGATACATGAGAGAATCCTTCATGAAGAAAAACTCCTCTCACAACCGACGAGGTTTGGTGGGAGTGCTATTGCTGGTTGGAAAAATGTATATACGAGCAGATTTAAAATTCGATTTCTTAAATATTCACGATTTATTTCATCATTTTGAATTGGATGTATGTTTTACGCGTTCGTCGCGTCAGCTTGTAAGGCTGACGTATGAATTATTAAGATTTTTTGAATAATTATCGATAAAGTCGTCTCCGTTCTTCATATCCAATTTCGAAAATGCGTCAATTGCATGAGCTAAGGTTAGTTTATGAAATCGGCGTGTTAGATTTAAAATTATATCATATATTCCCTGAAAGTAAATGTTGATCTCCCAGTATGCTAATATTGCTTTTACCCACAGTTAACTTAATTGTGAAATTAGAATATTTATTTATTTTACGTATTAAGGGGTTACCCCCACTTGCGATTTTGAAAAAATCGATTTTTTTTATTGCATTTTTTCGTAGTATAAGTATCTGAGAATATGTCCTGAAAATTTCAAGTCGATCCGAACAAAATTGACTGAGATATGAGCGTTCAAAGAGAAGAATCCGTTGTGTAAACGACCGGCTAATTGAAACTTTAAACGCGTTTTTCTCAAAATGGCATTTCTGAAGTCGGTGACCAAGATTACTCGAACACTCATGAACCGATCTTCTTGAAATTTTGCAGGCTTATTTAATACATAAAAATGTAGTCTTTAATCGTTCGATTTTTTTTTTTCGAAAAAAATGGCCGTTTTTTTTTTCATTAAAATCGAACCATTAACTTTGACTGTCCGCCATTTTGTGAAAAATGAATATTTTTAAAAATCCTTCGACTAAAGACTAGTTTATACTTATATTTGACTAAATCCATCCGCATTTTTTTTCAGATGATCCACTTCGCCGCAATATTGGTCACCGCAAACCGTGTATATAAAAACATTATTTCATTGACGGATATTTGCCACTAAACAATGTAATATTTTTCAATAAAAAATTACTGAAAGTTCTTCAAGATGTGTTCTTTAAGATGGTATATTGATCGATTAAAAAAGTTTTGTAGTTTTCTTTGAAAAAATTCATGAAAAAGGCCTTTTTTGCGCTACAAGTGGGGGTAACGTCTTAAGGGGTAAGGCCACTGTAAATTTTTTGGAAAATCGATTTTTTTTTATTGGCTTAAAAAATAGTTTAAACCCTCTAGAATAAGAAAAAAAAGGTCCTGTGCGAAAAAAAATTTGTTGTCCTTAGGAAATGAAGGTCGCCGCCAAGCGTGTCAAAACCCAAACAAACTTTAAACGCGTTT
The DNA here is from genome assembly GCA_964007375.1 of Ophion obscuratus. Lineage (NCBI taxonomy): Eukaryota > Metazoa > Arthropoda > Insecta > Hymenoptera > Ichneumonidae > Ophion > Ophion obscuratus. The sequence goes on from OZ023319.1 coordinate 2,756,440, forward strand.
TTCTCGAAACATGGTTTTTCAAAATGGCACGCAGCATAACTCGAACAATTTTCATTTTTTTTACTTGAAATTTCAACCAGATGTGAACATTTACATTATCTTGAGAATGTCGATCGGAATTTTCAAGAACTTTATTTATTGATTTTTTATTAACAAAAAACTTGCCGTTTTTTTTTCGTCAAAAATCAATTTTTTTTTTCAAACGCACGCCAAATCCACAAAAATTGATACTTTTTAAAATCCGATCGACATTCTCTAGCTATAGCCCTCTAGATTAATGGTTTTTTTTTTGTTCTAGATTCAAAAGTGCGCCAGTGGTGCTGCGTGCCGCGGAGCCCTGGAAGCAAAACATGTCCCGGGAAGATAGCTGTGGAACCGCCATTTTGTTTTTTTTTTACTGTAAAAAAATTTTATAATAAAGTTTAATGTATGCCCGATAACACCATTAAAAGTTTTTTTTTCAAATACCTTCAATTTCGGGAGCAAAAAATTAGTGAAAAAACCTTTTTTTTTGGGCCGTTACAGTGGCCTTACCCCTTAAAATAGCTACTTTTCATACACATTACGAAATCATGGCGGAGAAAATAGTTCGAGTTTTATTGAATTGTTTCTTTATGCTTGCTCCGGTGAAACTCAAATAAAATCAATCGGTCAATTGAAATGAATTATTTTCGAACGATTTTTTTGTGGGGGAGTGGGGGGCACCCCGTCCCCCTCCTGACTACGACATTAGCTACGCATGATTATGAATTTCGCGTCACTTTTAATTCTTTCGCACACTGAAAACATATTATTGTTATTTTAAATATTATATTATTGTTTCTTGTTTATTATAATCTTGTATATTATTTATTATTGTTTTTTCCACTCACGTTACTTGTATCATTGCTTAAATTTTATTTATTTTCCTACAATTCTCATAATTACCGCGTGAATTGCTTCGTCAAAGTATCTTATCGAAATGTGAGTGTGCAATGTCGTCGGGTGAGTTATTTGTGTGGCGTTGAAGTCACCAGAGGCTCGAGAAGTCACGCGCTCACACCACTCGTCGAAGTCTCCGAGACGCGCGTTTGTGGCGCCCTGCTGAAAGCGTTCGCCATCCCGTTCACCGGCAAAATGTGCCCTTGGCAATCGACACGTGTAACTGAGTCACACCATAGTATCCATGCCTAGTGTTATGGGCATAAATTAAATCGCAGCATGGCTTTTATTTAGCTCGCTCCTCGATATCATCGCGACTTTAACGATAATCAAAGAATAATACAAACAAGGGCACACACGTGTGTGTGTCGTGTGAATGAAATCGCCTCGTAAATGGCACGGGAGAGCAGTAAATTAACCCTGGTGCGGTGTGTGTGGGTAATGCTCGTTATCGAATTGTGTACATCGACGGTTTTAACGACGTCGATATCTCGGGGATCTAAATACGATTATTATTGTGATGAATTATTATTATATCACACGAGGTATACCATTTTCTAAATACAATCATAATAACAATAACAGTAACTATGAATAACAACGAATAAAATCTTCATATGTTCATACACAAGCGATCTTCACAATAAAACTTTCCCTACGCTTACAGTGGATAAAAAAAGTATTTGTCCATCTCTGGTTTGTTTTTTTTTTCGTATTTTCCACGGATTTTTGTAAACAATCCATGTATATTTAGGATAAGCGATCGAAGGCAGAAACTTAATAAAGCATTTAATTTTTTTTCGTAGGATAATTAAAAAACACCACGTGTGCAAATACCCAGGTAGAAATTGTGTTTGGAATCCTATAGGATTCCCCTACTTCTCCCTACTCCCTGATAGGGATCCAACGGGACACCCCATTGGATCCCTATCAGGAAACGTCACGCTCGTACATTGGATTCCAAGAGGGACTCCCCATCGGGATCCAAAAGGGATTCCCATCGGGATCCAAAAGGGATTCCCATCGGGATCCAGTAGGGATTCCTATCGGGATTCCATAGGGATTCCACAGGGATTCCCTATTAGGATCCAATAGGGATTTCCCATCGGAATCCAATGTAAGAATCTTAAAGCTTCCCCACAGTATTGAACGGAATCCGATACGATGCTTGATCGATCATATCGCATTCTGTAAGCCATAAATGCTACAAAAAATAAAAGCATCGATACACTAAAGAGATCAATTTATTGTTTACAAAGGAGTACATATCGAATACCACAATATACTTATTTTGTTTTTTTTTTAAATTGTTTACCCATACTGAATATTTATAGTGCTTTGTATAGTATTCTTCGAATACTTATATCTTATATCTATATCTTCGAGTACTTTTTATATTTTATGAACTTTTTAAAAATACTTTAAATACTTCTTATGCTGTAACGTAGTTTTTATACACTTTTTATACTATTATTAAGCAAAAATACTTGTGCAGTTATGGGCGGGATATTCTTTGAATACTTTTCATATTATATAAAATTTAAACACTTTAATAAGGTTGATGCTTGCATCATTGGAATGTAACAAACATTAATGCGTGTTTGGAGTAAATAAATTTTACGATCGCGATTGCGCAGTAACTCGATCGTCGCGCGCTTTTCAACGACGACACGAATATATATGTACCCTGCGCCGCTTATGTTCTATCGCCCGACGTCTTTCTTTTGTCGGAAGCGATTTTCTGAATCCTTATTGGATCCCGATAGGGAATTCCTATTGGCTCCCGACAAGGAATCCCTGTTGGATCCCGATGGGGAATCCCTATTGGATCCCGATGAAAAATCCACCGGGTCGGGTGGAAATTGATGTTACGGGCTACAAACTTAAGCGAATGTGTAATAGATATCATGTTTATAAAAATATGATTTCATACTTACATTTAATTTTCTTTTAAAACCTCATTTAAGCCGCTCTAACAAAACTCCACACCCACAGCGATAAACCGCAGACGCAATCGTAACCCGATTGCCGTCACGTCCAAAACAAATTTTTATGCGCACAAGTATTAAAAATTCAAAAAGTGTGCATATTAAAATTTATAACAAGCTTTTTTATTCGTATAAAAAATACTAGCCCATAACAAACTATAAATATACAATATGGGTAAGCACTAAAGTAAAGAAGTTACTAAAGAATATAATTATATATTGTATTATTCGATATCCTAACAAATTCCTAGAAACACGTTGGTGCATCTTGAAACTCCTAAGCAAATCTGTGCACGGGACCATCAAAGAATAATTTTTTACAGAGCGTCGCGAAATCCTATTTTATATAATTTCTAGTAAAAAATTCTCAAACCACGTTAATCTGGAAACAGCCCAGGATCCATTTGGATTCCAATGTGGTCTCCCTACCTGGGGTGTCCATATCAAATCCCCATAAGGATCTGGTAGAACCTGGGGAATCCCCAACAAATCTATTTGGATTCCAGTGTGGACTCCTTACTTGGGGCGTCCCTATCAAATCCCCATAGGGATCTGGTAGGATCTGCGGAGTCCCCAAAAAATTTCTGCATGGGTATCTGCACGTTATTTCCGACCGAGCATGGCGCCGTAAGTCTCAACAAGAATTCCGTGTGCTTCAGCTTCAGATATTTTTCGGGTGTCGCTCCGAAAAGGACATAAGGTAAATGTCCCAATTATTGAACAGGTCCCAATTATTGAACACTATCTTGTATTTTTATTATTTCTCATTCACCTCCATGCATTTACGTATTTATAAAAATTTCATTACATATATGGAACTTTTAGCTATGGAAATGTTACCTTGTGCAAAAAAAAGCTTTAATTACTAGAGCAAAAAATTATTTAATCAGCAACTGTGACTCGATTTGACGTATCGTGGTAACTGCTTATCGTTTTTGCTAAGACGCGCCGCTTCATGCGTAAGGGCATATAAAATTCGAAAACTGTCGCATCTCAAAAAGTAACGGCGTTTCAGGTTCCTCAGAAAATTTCTTACAAATAGCAATTTTTATGAAATTTTTTTATTTAATTATTTGTTAAAAAATCCAGTGTTCGATCATTGGGACATAGAAAATGCAGTGTGTCCCAATTATTGAACACTCGAATTCTCCAAGATGGCGTCGTTAAACCCATCAAAACATCGAGACAGTTAACGCGTGACAGATCGTGTGAATCGGATTTATTCGAACAAAAACTGTAAGTTCCTGAATAAACTTACCTTTATTCTTTTAGTAATAACTCTAATATCGTCAAATATATTTTTTCTTTGTATTTTCGTGCAATAAACATAAAAAGGAAAGTAAAAAAAGAATATAATCTAAATGTAACGTAAAAATACGAATGTTCTGTTCAATATTTTTTTGCTCTCCGATATTTCAGGGAGCCAAGCTGCGACAAAATCAAACAAAAACAGAACATAAAAACGAGGAAGCTGAAAATAAAAATAAAATAAAGTTCGAGTTGAAAAGCAAAAATAAGCCAAATGCGAATGAACCAAAAACCTGTCAAAAGAGACTAAATATATATTTTTGTATTTTTACATGATTAACAAAAGATTATTTAAGTGTTTGATTTTGCTTTTATTTCTTAACATTGTACCCAAAATAATATTTTCAGAACGGAAAAAGAATTCTCGAGAGTGTTCAATAACTGGGACATGCCAGTTCAATATTAGGGACATCGGCACTTCCAGTATTCAATAATTGGGACATTTGCATGCTTCGCATTGTTATTCTTTTTTTTTTCATTTTAAATCATTTAAAAACAAATTTAAAGGGTGATCTTGCGAAAGTAAAAATATCAAAGTATCATTTGAACCTGAAAGCGATGGTTTTTTCTTGATTTTATATTTTTTTCTCACCGAATTCAATCCCCTAGATCTTTAGCTGTTCAATAATTGGGACGTACATCCGATTAATTTGGAATTTTGTGTACGGATGTATTTTGACCCGCTGATGACGAATATGATGATAAAAATACCCGCAAATTCGATTTTCAACTTGAAAACTCACAAAAACTGATTTTTTTCAAAGTTTTTCTACTTTATTTTAATAAATGTTGAGCTTAAAGAAAACTGTCCCTACAAAAGTTGTAGTCTATAAAAAGACTGATCTTTAATGTTCTATATGTGCAATTTTTATCTAAAACCATTTCGTTTCGAGAAAAGTGGGATAATACTCGAATAATTACATTTTGCTAAACTCCATTAGTTTCGATATTATCTGCTTACGCACTTTATCGCGGAAAGGTTGGAGTTTGTTTGGGTTTTTTTTGTCGTGTGTTGTTTGGGGTTGTTTGCGTTTGTTTGTTATTTGGGTTTTTTGTTGTTGTGTGTTGATTGGGTTTGTTTGTTGTGTGTTGTACAGGTATGCGTACAGTGTTAAAGTTCAAACTGCAACCTTCCCGCGGTAGAGTGCGTAAGTCGATCATATCGAAACTAATTGAGTTTAGGAAATTATCCTTTTTGGCACATTATCCCATTTTTTTCGAAACAGATTAGTCTTAGACAAACTTGTATATAACATAAAAGATCAATATTTTTATAGGCTACAACTTTTGTAGGAAACATTTTTCTCTACGATCAACACTTATTACGATAACATAGAAAGTCTTAAAGAAGTTTTTTTGAGTTTTGACCTTGAAAATAAAATTTGCGGGTATTTTCACGATCTTATTCGTGATCAGCGTGTAAAATGTACACGGGTACACAAAATTCCAAATTATTGATCGGAGGTATCTTTTTTTTCGAAACTGTATCTTTTTTTTAAATAAAGTAACGCAGTAGAATTTCCCGCTAATATTCCTTTTTTGACACAACATTTGGCATGTTTAAACTATGCAAAAAAAGTTATAAACAATTGAGCAGAATGACATGCACTGAATTTCAAGTTTGCTTATAGTACTTCTTTACCGATGCGTTACCATATCAAACTACTCGTACGCAATTCTGGTAACGCCATCTGTGTGAAAACAGCGAAAACTCATTCAACGTCCCAACATTTCCCCCCCCCCCCTCTCTGCCGAAAGAATTTCTCCCGTTTTTTCGTTCCGTGTACAATAGTTCATCATTCAAATCGCCCCCATATTCTTGCGCGATTAAAGACGCGGCACGGTAGACAGAACTGAAAGGAAAGAAAAATATATAACCGCTCTTCTAGGCGCGTTTCTCTGATCGTACGAGGAGACGCGCTCGCGCGTGGGCTGAGCTTGGCATTCGCATGACATAAAACTACGCGCGCACCTTGATAGCTATACGTGAATGCGGACGAGAAATTTCTCGCTGTATTATACAGACCCCCGATGAAACCGACTATAACTTATTTTCCGTCCAAATTTCTACCGCCTGCGCCGTAAAAGAAATATCGAACCACGTAATATCGAAGGGTAAAAACAACACGTACATATATATTTATTAACACTGCGCAGTAGAATTTTCCCTCGGGCAAGTACTACGGCATAAGTAATTTTCCGAGATCAGATCTAACGAGGCTGTGCTCGTCAACAGGCTGATGACTTCGCACGGTCCATCTGCATATGTCCATATATGTATTATGTACATACAATATAGATATGGGCGTATACACGTTTATACGTATGTATAGGCATATTTGTGTGTGTGTGGGTGTACAGGGTGTCACGTTTTTAAAAAAGCATTCAAATAAATCAAAAAGATGAGGTCGTACGAAAAGTGTTTATCACAAAAGTTTTATGATTTTTAAAGCGACATCTGATGGTAATACAAATTTTTTTTTTTTTTTAATCAAATCGTGTACGAGATACTGTGGTAGCTTTTAATTTTTCAAATGGAAAGGCATGGGTCTTATTTTTAGAAAAATAGCTGAGTTTGAACTCCAATGACAAAGAAAATTCTCTAGCTCAAAAATCAAGAGAGTTGTGGTCGTTTGAAATTTTTGGAAATATAGCACGCTTCGTACATCACAGCGGCGAATTTCCAAATGCGTATTCGACTGTATCGAACAATGTGATCAGTTATGGCTGAGTGATATTTGAGATTTTTTTTTAAACAGCGCATGTACATGAACATAACTAAACTCTTGCTTAAGGGGTGAGATGCAGTCAGAAATTTCAAAAAATCGATTTTTTAAAAACATTTTCTCGAAGTACGATGTTTCGAAAATATTACCTGAAAATTTCAAGTTAATCCGATAAATAGTTTCCGGGATATCCCACAATTAGTGAAGGGGCGTCGAGTCCCCATGGCAGGTAGCGGACGACAGCTGCAAGCAACTCGAGTCTTACGAGCAAGATTATCGCTCTTTCCCGTGCAGAAATTTTGACCGGGATACCCTATGTCCGATCAAATCCCGATCGGGATTTGTCATGGATTCCCCAAAACCGGTATCCCGGTTAGAATCCAACTTGCATCAGTATCGGCATATGTACGACGGCGATGGCATCATTTTGAAAATTTTGGCGGCACGTGTATTTTCTGTATTACTATGGAATTGCTATCTATAGATAGGAATTTCTGTCTATAGATTCCTATCTATAAAATTCCTATCTATAGATAGGAATTACATAGTAATACCGAAAATACACGTGTTGCCAAAATTTTCAAAATTATGCCATCGTCGTCGTACATATTCCGATACTGATGCAAGTTGGATTCTAACCGGGATACCGGTTTTGGGGAATAAGTCTCTGTTTACACCCACCGACATGTCGGTGGGTATAAACATGTATTTAAGACAAATTAAAATCAAATTCACAATGATTAGATTAAAATTTACACCAACCGTGAGTTCTTACGTATTTCGAGAGAAAACATTTCGTCGAGGCAAAGAAATTTTTGCAAAAAAGTTGCGAGTTTCAAATATTACATTATAAATATGAAAAAAATCACAAAATGACTTGTGAATTTCCTCAAGTTGAAGAAAATAAAAATCGAATTCACGACAGTTATTATGGATTAAAATTTACATCACAAGTGTAAACGTATTTTGAGAGAAAACATTGTGTTGAGGCAAAGAAATGTTCGCACAAAAAGTTATGTGCAAAAATTTCTTTGCCTCGAGGCAATGTTTTCTCTCAAAATACGTACGAACTCACTTTTGGCGCAAATTTTAATCTAATCATTTTGGATTTGATTTTAATTTGTCTTAAATACGAAAAAAATCACAACTAATTTTGTGAATTTTTTATTTATTTATAATTTCTTGTCAATACATTTGCATTCACAGATTTTGATGTGAATTTTTTTAAATTCACATCAAAATCTCGCGATGAGCGCGATCTGCCATTTGAATCTTTGGACAAAATTTTTTTTTATTGATAGTTTAATGCACTAAAACTTTATAAATGTTATTTATTTTTATAATAAATTTAACATGTCATAATTCCATTTTTGACATTTTATTTCAGCCTGTATTCACACGTGATCCTTCCCAGATTCCTCGATGATTCCATGGGGAATCTATTTAGAGTCATTAAAGGATCCGGTTCTGGATCCCTAATGGAATCCAGTTTACGGATCTTACATTTAGTCTTCGAATCTGATGCGATATCGGACTAGATCCCACCTGGGAGCCCGGGATACAAGTCAGAATCCAGCTGTATCCCTGCCAAAATTTCTGCACGGGTTACCTCCAATTGTTATGGATGCCATAAAACCAATTTATGAAGATCTGAGTAATGATAATTTACTCTCTAGGTGTATCAAAACTTCAATCAAAACAATAACGAAAGCTTCAATCAGCTAAATTGGAAAATAAGCCCAAATACAGTGTGTAGTAGCTGTACTATTGTAGAAATTGCTGCATATGTTGCTGCTCGTGTATTCAATCAAGGTACACACACACACATTGTTACTGATCATGAATATACTTGGCATTAATTGTGGACCCAATTCTCACCGGTGCACAGAAATAATCGATTCTCAACGTAGAGACGTGGCTGACAAATGCGCAAACGACAATACCCGGGATAATACCCGAGAATGCTTCGAAGACAACAACAAATTGATATTTTGGAAAGCCTCCAAATTGGCAGAAGCCCTATTGTATGGGCCGGAAATTGATTATTCGATGTAAGTAATTTTTTAATTCGTATTTCTATACATAAATCAAGTGTAAAATTGGAAAACTCTTTCAAAAATTTTCAAAAATTTATTACTCAAAAACTATGAACTTTAGCAAAATTTTATAAAGAATACTTTCGTTTTAGAATTGCCCAAAATATTTTAAAAAAATAATTCATCCCGAAAACGTGAATTTTTTAAAAAATTGCGCGCGCGTGTGTGTGTGTAAGAGAGTGAGAGAGAGGGTTGAGTAACTACATATCACTTTTGCAGGAAACACTTTTTTGTCCGATCTCATGTGCGCCATTCATTTAAGGTATTCCTTTCGCGGAGGGCCGTATTTTGTAAGGGCAAAGCAGAGCCCTTCTGAATCATTAGTAAATTACAGTGGCTCTTAATAAAAATAAGTCACGGTCAATTATCATACGCGACGATAAACTGGAATAAAAAAATTCGCGCAAATTCAGTAGATATAGACATTTTTCCATTTTCTCTCATCGTTACATTTTTCCAAGTTTTATTATTAATATTTTCTTTGCACATTCGGTGACCCCCTATTGTCATTGTCGTTGTGGAATCTTACATTTTTTACACCCGTTGGGCAGGTTATATAACGCGTATAGAGTAATTTAATGCATGAATTATTAGATAAAAATGTGACCAGCGTGTAATCTCCATAAAGTGCCATATGAAAGTAACGATTTTGAGTCGCAATTTTTCGATAACAGTTTAGTAGCTCGGCTCAAAATTTTATCAGTTTACCAGCATGTATTTTTACTTCATTATAAACGAAAATGAGTTAATTGTTAAATATTCGGGTTTGAGATAGGAATACCTTAAGGTTACTGCTAAATTATTTTTTAAGGGCGGGGGAGGGCGAAGAAACGAAGTTCCTATGCTAATGTGTGTGACGTCATCAGTGCAAACTTATTGTAGCAAAATATTAATGACGTGCAAGAAGGAAAATCGCGAAAATGTTCAAGTGTACGGTAGAGAATCGTAATTATTATTTACATATATATGGTAGTTTGAAGGAGTTAGGAATATCGGAAAATTAATTATTGATGTTTAAAAATCCCATCAAAATAGATCAAAGCTTTGGCAACGTCGTCGTGCGGTTCTCTCGTAATTCGAGGCTGTTTGGTTGACTGCACTGACTGCCACAGGTCACAGCTGTATTGCACGTGTTTTGTGCTGATCGGCGTTTTCAGGGATTACGTCGGAGAATAAAGGAGGCGAACGATTTAGTAGAAAAAATTAATGCGCTGCAAAATTTCCGATGGAAAAGACGAGTTTCTCAGTGCTCGTGCCCACACGCATCGTACTATGCTCACCGAAGCTAAAAGAAAGGGAATACATCATAATATTGGCTAGATTTCGATTGGTTCTGCTATTCGCATACACGGAAAAAAAAGAAACAGCGAAAATCACAGTATAAACCGCATAAAAAGCAGGGTGCCATATTTCATTTTACAGTAAAACAGAGTAACGTAAATCTTGTCCTACAAAAATGACGAATTTTCCTGTACACACTGAGATTTTTACAGTTACACTGGTTTATTTGCAGTTTTATATTGCCAATACATCAGTGATTTCAGTAAAAATATTCAACGGTAAAATTTACATGAGATCACTGATTTTTATACTGTACGCAAACTGCATGGGTTACGGTGTACACTGTAAAGGCCTGCATAGACTACGACACTTATTGCGACACAAATGTCTGACACTAATGTCCGTTCTGTTCACACATAAGACGGTTTCGGTGTCCCAGAAAGTGTCTGTACTGTGATGTCGCTACACAAGTGTCTCAGGTGTTCACACACAAAACTACTGACACAGCTGCAGTACCCGCTCGGACGCCATGGAGAAACGCCGTGCGGCGGCAGCCGTAATTTCGTGCGCTGTTATTAAGGGGCTATACCAGTGCGACACTTTAAAAAGATCGATTCTTTTTCGACAGTTTATTCTTTCAAGAATATCATTATCATTTAAATTATATATGTAAATATCATTTTATCTAGCAAAAATCGATAGTTAAATCTCTAAACGCATTTTTCTCGAAATGAGATTTTTCAAATATGCTGACAGTGTAACTCAAATAGATCCGATTGACTTGAAATTTGAACTGAGTACTCTTGAATATATTTACTCTACAATGACGTAGGATATTTTTGATTGGATAAAAATTGACGATTTGGCATTGAAAAAAACGACCATTTTGTAGGCAAGAAAAGAGACTTTTTTCATAACTACGCTATTTTGTTAGATTATGATATTTTTCAAAAATCCTACGTCATTGTACAGGAAATACCTTCTAGTTTAACGACATTTTTTTCCTTTTTCGGTTTCAGCTACTCAATCAGCCGGAATTATGTCAGCAGTGGAGGAACTTTTTTTTGCGCCTGCGAAGGCAGCGCATTAGTCGCTTGGATCTCAATATTTACCTATGAAAAAATTATTTAATATAGGTCAAATATATTTTTAATTTTCCAAAAGATTTAATTGAGTACTTTTCGTCCAAAAAGTCCTGAAAATCACCCAAATTTCCAGCGTTCACACTGGTATAGCCCCTTAAGCTGTGTTCTTAAATTATGCATTTTTCTGTCAACTTTAGCCGATATTGTGCCAAACTGTTCCGCCAAGCATTGAAGTGCTGCCTGTTTTTTTACTCTATTTTTTATAATCAGCACAACATATTTGCCAAAGTTCAGGCAGTCCTTCCACAAAAAATATCAAATTTTTAATGCTCTCCTTGCTCCACGTAATGGCCATTTTGATTTACCGCGGGTCGCGAGTGTCTGGATAATTTCGCGCCGGTTCGAAAACTTGGACACTGCCGCAGACACTCCGACACAACCTGTTCACACGGCGCTCGACGCGACACCTAGCGAGATGTCGCAATAAATGTCCCGAGATCAGACAGTGGTGTTCACACACAGACACTCGATGTATACATTGAGTGTATACACCAAAGTGTCGTAGTGTAAACCTACCTTAATGAGTACAGAGTGATTCGTTAAATTTCACAGTGTGGCACGGTAGTTTTACTCTTCTTTCGACAGTTCGTGACGTTATCGGTGCACTGTGAGATTTTTACAGTTACAATGGTTTATTTGCAGTTTGATATTGCGAATGCATCAGCGATTTCAGTAAAAATCTTCAACTGTAATATTTAAATGCGATCACTGATTTTTATCACTGTACGCAAATGAGGCACGAGGTGAGGCACGAGGCCGGGACACAAAGGATTGCCAGTTAGTAGTGCGTGGTCGATAGGATGCGAACGTTGAAATTTGTGCGACTTTATTCAAGAAATTATAAAAAAGAGAGAATTATTTACAAAAAGGTACTTTCTATGTGTATGTGACTGATTTTTACATATTTTCTACACATTTTTTTCAAACTTCTTTTATGGATAAACTTTTTTTGGTGTGTCTACATAAGGGCGGGGTACAGTATTGAATTTTTTTTTAATTTTTTAAATGAATGCATAATGTATCAAGAATATTGTGTTAAATTTTTTATGCAATCGAGAAGTATTCTCAAACTTATGTGCAATGAGCGCTAAGCGACCAAACTCTTCTGCGTTTTTCAAACCGTTTTTCTGAGACTTGTCATATTTGAAGTTCGTGTGCACGATAACTCAAAATCCACTGGACCGATCGCTTTGAAATTTTGCACAGTACATCTTCACATAATTCACCAGGTATTGTCGAGAGCTTTTTTGTTTTTTTTAAATAATTACTAATTTTTCAACAACAAATTAGCCGATTTTTTTTAGCGAAAATTGGGTTTTTGGCTCCCAAGTGCTACGAAAAATCGAAAAATCGAAAAAAAAAATCCTCCCGTCATTACCTCCAGAAACATCTCCTTTAACAAATGCATTTTGATTTTTTTGTTTCAGATGATTCTGTTGCGAGTTATGGTGCACACCGCAAACTAACTTTTTTTCGAGGCGCCTCCGGGGTTTAATTTTCACTCGCTCAATTTTGAATATTTTGCAATGCAAATTTAGGAGAATGTTGTTCAAATGTTACTTTATTATATGTAAATTTTTCAATAAACGAACACTATTCGTTACGCCAAAAAAAAATCTTAAAAACATGCCTTTTTTTCGCCGAATTAACTTTACCCCGTCCATAAACTCAGTCGACATAACTGGCGCATTCATTGTACATAATACAGATTAACCAACTGTCAAATTACAAGTTTTGTTAAATTTATATTACGGTGTTGAACTGTCAAAATTTACTTTTGACTATACTGTACTTTGGACTGTGTGTTCCAGTAAAAGATACAGCAGAGCGGTTCGAGTCCAACGAGAACAGTACAGGAACTGTAATAATTCACTTTAAGGCAGTAGTCTGCTTTAGACGCCGAAAAAAAGCGTTTTTTCAGCAATTTTTTTGAAAGGGAAGGAAATGATTGCGGTAAACGAAATTTTGAGACGATAGTGTATTATATTCAAGCCTTAAAAAACAATTTTTATTATTAAAAAATATTGAAATTTTTCAAAGTTGTAACGATTTTTCTGGGGCGCCTGGAGTCTGCACTTGTAAATCGGTGCCGATGATGGAGGTCGTGCGATGCATCTGAAACAGTCGAACCAAATTTTTTTTTAGTTTTTGTAAGTTCCTTTTCTATATGAACTAAAAAAATACCGAAGAAATGATGAAATTCCAAATTCTTTCGACCTTTGAAAAAAAAATTCACGTTTTTGAAAAAAAAATTCACTTTAAGTTGCAAAACAAGTAATTTAAATAGTACTATTGTCCAACTTTTTTAGTTCAAACAGAAGATAATTTAATACTGAAGCTAGATCACTTTAATTTTTTTTCGATCGGACATATATTGTTTTTGCTATCGCCGGCACCGTTTTCCAAAACTTGTGAAAATGAAAACTCGAGAAAACGGGCTTTAAAGTTGTCGGTCCAAAAAAATATAAGTTTTTGGATACTTACACTAATTAGATGTTAATCAGCTATCCCCGGGCCATACAATAATCCTTCCTAGAATAGATTTAAGACAAAAACGAAAAATCGATTTTTTGAAGCCTGTAAAGCAGACTACTGCCTTAAGCACACTGCTTTTTGAGCACTGTGTTTCAGTAAATAACGCTGTGCAATCGCTCGAGTCCAATGCGAACTGTGTAGCCCCTGTATTTTGTACTATTTCGTTTTTTCCGTGCAGTTCCGACATTGCCACATTTTAATACATACGTCTCAAGAAGCCTCTCCTTTCCGTAAGCTGGTCACACATATAATTTGCATAATCTAACGTTTTTTTATCTTTGGCGTGAATTCAACTACTGTGATATGCAGTGATGAACGCAAAAGTTGCATTATATATAAAGTTGCGATCTGTAAACGATTGCCAAGTTTACTTCATTTGGTGATATTTATTACAAGAAAGACATTCACAAGTGGTGTAGGTTCTTTTCAGTCAGCAATAAAAACGATTATTACGGTAATTTCTTCCACATATTAGGTGTACAACTAAGTTCGGTCCGTTTTCAAAAGATGGCTCTAGATGGCTACAAATGGTTGACGGCAACAGCTGATTTTTGCTGTATCGTGAAGTATGAACATCTCTTAACCAAATATCGTTTACGGACCTTTGAGTTTCGCACATCAAGTCTAATTTTTTACTGCGGTGAAAATGTCGAATTTCGTCCCAAATAAGCACCATTTTCGGGAAGTGTTGATTTTCTGTTTCAATTGGAAGAAAAAGGCAGCTGAATCCCACCGAATGCTTGTGGGACCATCACGGGAGACTTCTACAGGCAACAATTGATCCGTTCAAAGCAAGCTATAGCCGAAAAACGTCCAGAATATGCGAAGAGACACGAGGCCATAATCTTTCAACATGACAACGCTCGGCCTCACGTTGCTATTGTGGTTAAAAAGCATTTGGAAAATAGCGGGTGGGAAATTCTGGCTCACCCGCCTTATAGCCCAGACCTTGCCCCTTCCGACTACCACCCGTGTAGAAATTTTGACCGGGATATCCAATGTCCGATCAAATCCCGATCAGGATTTGTCATGGATTCCCCAAAACCGGTATCCCGGTTAGAATCCAACTTGTATCAGTATCGGCATATGTACGACGACGATGGCAACATTTTGAAAATTTTGGCGTCACGTGTATTTTCTGTATTACTATGTAATTCCTATCTATAGATAGGAATTCTATGGAATCCTATCTATAGATAGGATGCCAAAATTTTCAAAATTATGCCATCTTCGTGGTACATATTCCGATACTGATGCAAGTTGGATTCTAACCGGGATACCGGTTTTGGGGAATAAGTCTCTGCTTATACCCACCGACATGTCGGTGGGTATAAACATGTATTTAAGACAAATTAAAATCAAATTCACAATGATTAGATTAAAATTTACACCAACCGTGAGTTCTTACGTATTTCGAGAGAAAACATTTCGTCGAGACAAAGAAATTTTTGCAAAAAAGGTTGTGAGTTTCAAATATTACATTATAAATATGAAAAAAATCACAAAAAGAGTTGTGAATTTCCTCAAGTTGAAGAAAATAAAAATCGAATTCACGACAGTTATATTAAAATATACACCACAAGTGTAAACGTATTTTGAGAGAAAACAATGTGTTGAGGCAAAGAAATGTTCGCACAAAAAGTTATGTGCAAAAATTTCTATGCCTCGAGGCAATGTTTTCTCTCAAAATACGTACGAACTCACTTTTGGCGCAAATTTTAATCTAATCTTTTGAATTTGATTTTAATTTGTCTTAAGTACGAAAAAATTCACAACTAATTTTGTGAATTTTTTTGTATTTATAATTTCTTGTCAATACATTTGCATTCACAGATTTTGATGTGAATTTTTTTTAATTCATATCAAAATCTCGCGATGAGCGCGATCTGCCATTCGAATCTTTGGACAAATTTTTTTTTACTGATAGCTTAATGCACCAAAACTTTATAAATGTTATTTATTTTTATAATAAATTTAACATGTCATAATTCCTTTTTTGACATTTTATTTCAGCCTGTATTCACCCGTGATCCTTCCCAGATTCCTCAATGATTCCATGGGGATTCTATTTAGAGTCATTAAAGGATCCGGTTCTGGATCCCTAATGGAATCCAGTTTACGGATCTTACATTTAGTCTTCGAATCTGATCCGATATCGGACTAGATCCCAACTGGGAGCCCGGGATACAAGTCAGAATCCAGCAGTATCCCTGCCAAAATTTCTGCACGGGTAATAAACAGTTATCTCGTTATTACAAAATTTTAACATTTCTTTATATTTAGTTACCCTCTTTTAATTCAGCCACCCAGGTCAGCTATCTCTCTATCGGGATTTTGTTGAGCCGCATTTTGGGCCTTAAGGGCCTCCAGTTTTATCAAGCTCGCCCCAGGTTTACTCACAGGATTTTGTTTATAAAACAATGGCATAATTTGGGGCCGGGTTGAAATTCCGAACTTTGAATGCTCCGACGGGTTAATATTCCGAATTATAATGTTCCGAAATTCAAGATGGGGCCGGGTAGAAATTCCAAACTTAGAATTATCAGAACACTCAAAACTCCGAAAGAATTTTACACGAAAGACCAAAATTCCGAAAATCTTCGTCAAAATAATTCGGCTATGGAAGTTTCAAAAGTTACAAAATTTTCAATAAATCGACGAATTTTTTCAAGAATTTTTCTTTTCTTAATAAGTGTTAATAAGACAATGTTATACGTTCTACATCATTTACAGTCAACTGTGTAGACTTCCGTTGGCATGATCGTGACATGCCGGGTTGAAATTCCGTACTTTGAAGGCGCCTACGGTTTAAAATTCCTAATTTTAATGTTCCGAAATTACCAGGTTCTTTAAGGGGTTACCCCCACTTGCGATTTTGAAAAAATCGATTTTTTTTATTGCATTTTTTTGAAGTATAAGTATCTGAGAATGTCCTGAAAATTTCAAGTCGGTCCGAACAAAATTGACTGAGATACGAGCGTTGAAAGAGAAGAATCCGTTGTGTAAACGACCGGAAATTGAAAGTTGAAAAGCGTTTTTCTCAAAATGGCATTTCTGAAGTCGGTGACCAAGATTACTCGAACACTAATGAACCGATCTTCTTGAAATTTTGCAGGCTTATTTAATACATAAAAATGTAGTCTTTAATCGTTCGATTTTTTTTTTTCGAAAAAAATGGCCGTTTTATAGCCAAAAAGCGGCCGTTTTTTTTCGTTAAAATCGAACCATTAACTTTGACTGTCCGCCATTTTGTGAAAAATGAATATTTTTTAAAATCCTTCGATTAAAGACTAGTTTATACTTATATTTGACTAAATCCATCCGCATTTTTTTTTCAGATGATCCACTTCGCCGCAATGTTGGTCACCGCAAACCGTGTATATAAAAACATTATTTCATTGACGGCCATTTGCCACTAAACAATGTAATATTTTTCAATAAAAAAATTACTGAAAGTTCTTCAAGATGTGTTCTTTAAGATGGTATATTGATCGATTAAAAAAGTTTTGTAGTTTTCTTTAAAAAAAATCATGAAAAAGTCCTTTTTTGCGCTACAGGTTGGGGGTAACGCCTTAAGAACTTTTAAAACTTCCATAGTCGAAGTATTTTGGCGGTGTTCAGATTTTCGGAGTTTGGGTCTTTCGTGTATCCTTTTGGAGTTTTGATCTTTCGGGGTACTATTCTTTCACAGTTTTGAGCGTACTGATAATTCAAAGTTCGAAATTTCAACCTGGCCCCGTTCAGATATTCGGAGTTTTCGTCTTTGGAATAAAATTGTATCGGATTTTTGATCCTTCGGGGTAGTAGGTATTATTTCGAGGTTTCGAGCGTTCTGATCAAAGTTCGGAATTCCAACCGGGCCCCCATAATTTGTAACGAAACAAAATGTCACGTGGCTTATTTCTAGTTCATTTAAATGATGTTTTCCCTGCTTTTTATTCGACGAGAGCACAAATGGGCTTAGTGAGGTTTGTTTGCGCGCGAGGTCCCGACCCGAGTCTCCTCCCGCTCGGTGCATTCAGAGCAGAACAATGCAGAGTCACCATTAGGTCCTTCGTGACTCTCGTTGACACTATCGAAAGAGTTCGTCGAACCGAGAGCGCCCGCGAAGCTGCTCAGAGACTCACAGCCCCGAGAGCATAGCTCTCTCGGAGCAACGAGGCGGCGATCTCGATTCTTACTTGCGCAACAGTTCGTGAAACGCTCTCGCACTCGCAACTATACTTGTTCTCCGCTGGCAACGCTTGGAAGAATCTTGCGCGAGAAATCGGCTCTGTTGCGCACGAGAGTAACGTCTTCTCGTACCTACCTACCCAGGGACAAAAATCTTCATGTACGTAAAAAAACGATACGAAAATTGTCCACACTTTTTTTACTGTTTTTTTTTGGTTTTATAGTTCAACGAGGAGCTAAAAAAAACACTTTTTTCCACGGAATTTTTTACGATTATTTCGAGCGTGCTGATTTCCTTTACTTGAATTTCTATTATTATCCAAAATTCGTGAGTACCGTAAAACTTTGTAGGAAGTTTTTTGTAGGTAACTTTTTTTTTAACATCCTAGATACCAACTTTTCTTGCTCCAATAGAACAGTGCGTCCTTTGGCTATCAAATGTATAAGAAAGTCAAGCTCCACCACGCCTTCACAATTTGGTATATACATTTTTTTAAGTGTCAAAGTAGCCCCGAGTGTGGGCTACTTTGACAGGGCATTGAAATGCAACATATGTCAAAGATTAAGGGTTACTTTGGAATCATTTTGATAAAAAATGTAATATGCATTATACATGGAATAAACGGAAACTTTGTCCTTGAAATTTAGCGGGAGATGTTAGCGGCTCAACATGAGCAGCTAGAAGAAGAGGAGGGATGCCTCTGTGGACCAGGCATTGCCGATTAGCGGTAATTATAAATACATTTGTGTAAACACATTGCAAAACTTTAAACGCGTTTTTCTAGAAAACTCGTTTTTAAAAATGGTTGACATTCTCCTGACCGCTGTAATTAACATATCGATCTGAAATTTGGAGAGCATACCCAGGTAGAAATTGTGTTTGGAATCCTATAGGATTCCCCTACTTCTCCCTACTCCCTGATAGGGATCCAACGGGACACCCCATTGGATCCCTATCAGGAAACGTCACGCTCGTACATTGGATTCCAAGAGGGACTCCCCATCGGGATCCGAAAGGGATTCCCATCGGGATCCAAAAGGGATTTCCATCGGGATCCAGTAGGGATTCCTATCGGGATTCCATAGGGATTCCATACGGATTCCCTATTAGGATCCAATAGGGATTTCCATCGGAATCTGTATTTCTGTAATTCTGTAAGGCCAAAATGCTACAAAAAATAGAAGCATCGATACACTAAAGAGATCAATTTATTGTTTACAAAGGAGTACATATCGAATACCACAATATACTTATTTTGTTTTTTTTTTAAATTGTTTACCCATACTGAATATTTATAGTGCTTTGTATAGTATTCTTCGAATACTTGTATCTTATATCTATATCTTCGAGTACTTTTTATACTTTATGAACTTTTTAAAAATACTTTAAATACTTTTTATGCTGTAACGTAGTTTTTATACACTTTTTATACTATTATTAAGCAAAAATACTTGTGCAGTTATGGGCGGGATATTCTTTGAATACTTTTCATACAATATAAAATTTAAACACTTTAATAAGGTTGATGCTTGCATCATTGGAATGCAACAAACATTAATGCGTGTTTGGAGTAAATAAATTTTACGATCGCGATTGCGCAGTAACTTGATCGTCGCGCGCTTTTCAACGACGACACGAATATATATGTACCCTGCGCCGCTTATGTTCTATCGCCCGACGTCTTTCTTTTGTCGGAAGCGATTTTCTGAATCCTCATTGGATCCCGATAGGGAATTCCTATTGGCTTCCGACAAGGAATCCCTGTTAGATCCCGATGGGGAATCCCTATTGGATCCCGATGAAAAATCCACCGGGTCGGGTAGAAATTGCTGTTACGGGCTATAAACTTAAGCGAATGTGTAATAGATATCATGTTTATAAAAATATGATTTCATACTTACATTTAATTTTCTTTTAAAACCTCATTTAAGCCGCTCTAACAAAACTCCACACCTACAGCGATAAACCGCAGACGCAATCGTAACCCGATTGCCGTCACGTTCAAAACAAATTTTTATGCGCACAAGTATTAAAAATTCAAAAAGTGTGCATATTAAAATTTATAACAAGTTTTTTTATTCGTAGAAAAAATACTAGCCCATAACAAACTATAAATATGCAATATGGGCAAGCACTAAAGTAAAGAAGTTACTGAAGAATATAATTATATATTGTAGTATTCGATATCCTAACAAATTCCTAGAAACACGTTGGTGCATCTTGAAACTCCCAAGCAAATCTGTGCACGGGACCATCAAAGAATAATTTTTTACAGAGCGTCGCGAAATCCCATTTTATATAATTTCTAGTAAAAAATTCTCAAACCACGTTAATCTGGAAACAGCCCAGGATCCATTTGGATTCCAATGTGGTCTCCCTACCTGGGGTGTCCATATCAAATCCTCATAAGGATTTGGTAGAACCTGGGGAGTCCCCAACAAATACATTTGGATTCCAATGTGGACTCCCTTCCTGGGCCGTCCCTATCAAATCCCCATAAGGATCTGGTAGAATCTGGGGAATCCCGAACAAATCTATTTGGATTCCAGTGTGAACTCCTTACTTGGGGCGTCCCTATCAAATCCCCATAGGGATCTGGTAGGATCTGGGGAGTCCCCAAAAAATTTCTGCATGGGTACTCGGAAAATATGTCTTCACGGAATGACGGATCGGTTTTTCGATAGATACATTTTTGCATTTATTATTTATCTTTTTATGCGAAAAAAAAACGCGAAAATTCGATGTTTTTTTTTTTTAATTGCCGCCATTTTCCGAAATTTGTACTAAACGAAAAACCCATCCGTCATTCCATGACCAAAGGGTCACAGATTGATAATATGCTTTGAATTTGTGTTTCAGATCAACAAAGAGGGGGCAGTGATGTCAGCCGTTTACCTCCCGCGATTTGAGGACCTGGTTTCGCGGAGCTGCAACGGCCGCCATTTTGGTTTTAAAAAAAAAATTTTTTTTTAACGTTATGTATATCATGAATAAAAGCAAGAAAAAAACCGCACTCAAAAAGCCTTACTCGTTTCCTTGAAAAAAAAAAAATGTCAACACCTGAAATATGGCACTCCAAGGAAAAAGTCTCCCTTAATCGATCGACATTTTTCAATAGATACGTCAAAATTACGTCTTTTTTATTATTGATTTTGTACGCTCGAGTTTCAATTCATCGCCACATTGTTTAAAAAAATGATTATAAAAGTATCTTCCGGGGTCCATGTTTTTGTGGTGATTTTTTTAAAGGCTCTCGACACATGGACCTTTGTGTTAAAAAAGGCGTGTCTTTTTCGCCAACCGTTTTCCAGAAAAAAAGTCGGAATTTGGTCATTTTTTTCAGGTCTTTAAGTAGGTGTAGTCTTTTAATTTTTCAAGTAATACAGATTTTTCGCTTTCGCTTTGTCATTATCATCAAAAGTTTCCAAACATATTTTCCATAACATTTTTTGGTTCCAGCCGAAGAACGACACTTAATATCTTTTCAAACCGAAATTTTTGCATGGTCGTGAATGCAACCGAAATTTTTTTTTTTTCCTAATGTCCAATCTTTTTCACACATTTAGGCTACGAAAATCACTGAAACGTTTTTTTTTTATTATATTGGGGCCGTAAATGTGCAAAAACAATTTTATCTAATAATACGAATAAAGAAATTTAAAAAAAAAAACAGCTGAATTTTCGCTGCATCCCAACGATGCAAACTCCAACAGCATATTTTTTCTCTTTTCTTTCTATACCAAAATGAAAATATTTACCGTTGATTGTCAATGTTTTTTTTTTTATGCAATCGCACATTCCAAATCAGAATTTCACTATTTTCTCTTTGGCCGAACCTCTGGCATCGAATATCTGTGACGAAATCGCCTATTCAACAATTACGAGATTCAAGTTCGTGCGGTTGGTACATCGGGTACTTTACGTACATTGGATTCTTGCGGTGTGCAAACACACATACTGACTCGTGCTTATGAGAATGTGCACACGGCGAATCGCCACCGTTGCCGCCGACTTTGTTGCATTCCCTGAGCGTCCTAGATTTTTTTTCGAGACACTATAATACTCTTTTGAGGTTTTGAATTTTCTCCACGCGCGGATGATTTGCTATCGTCAGCTATGGCAATAAACGCGATATGAGATGGGTTCGAAATTCCAATTCGAGTTTGAAAGTTGCAAACAATTCACTTCACTAAGCGTTTTTTTTTTATTCGCGAGGCGTGCAATTATCAATGGGGAAAAGAGGGAATATAAGAATTTTAGAATACTCATCCACCGTTTGAGTTCCCATAAACACGGCTTGACCGAAGAATGTGCATTTTTAAGTTTTGACTGCCCGCAAGGTAAAAATGAGGGAGTTATGTGTGTTTCGTAGCGATGACGTGATCGGGGGTATTTCGTTCTTGCGATTCTTCTTCGAAACGGTTACAATTCTCTCGACCAATTTTGCACAAGCTTTCTATAAATAATAACCCATGTTTATATATATATATATATATATATATATATATATATATATAGTTCGTTGAAATACATTCAAAACTCGCGAAGATAAATAACTTTTATGAATAGAGCACGTTGAACATATTTTTCCTATCGTAATCAGGCAACCGATGAATTATCTGGCATTTCGCATGTTTCTGTAAATAAATAAAATATTTACATTAAATACAAAATGCATCGCCTGGTCAATAATTATTTTTAATGATTTAATCATTTTCAATTGAATATTCACTGTAGCTATTCCACGTAAGTGTACACTTCAAAACGAACAGAATAAATCTGCATATTGAAGAAAAAAATAGAAATCACAATCTGCATAAAACTGTATTGACTGCCGCAAAAGCTTTACAAAATCATATAATGAGAAAAATTTAAGAATGATCTGAAAGACGTGAAAAAATGGAATAACTTACGGAATTTCGAATGGTTAATCCAACACTTGCTCGATGTATTTAATTAACACAATTTTCAACACATGCTGTTGATAAACATCGTGCTAAAGATATAATTTCACATGGAACGGAATAATGAATATAGCCGAAGTAAGAAATCGTCCCCTCTTATAATGTTGGAAAACACTTATGATGTAGCGAAAACATAGTTTTACGTTTGCAATGTCAAGACAGCCTCCGACATGAACTATATTTATTTAACGTCGTGCTGTTTTGTTTTATGTGATATTATATGTTTGATATGATTTTTAACACATCATAGAATTTTCAAGATTTTTTTTAGGCTTTAAGATTTTTTTATAGCAATTTGCAAGCGATAGAGTTTTGTGTAATCGGTTTTTCTCTTAAGGGAGAATATCAGTGTCACAGGCTGAAAAATAAGGTATTTTTTGGGATTTAAAAAAAACGGCCCGATCGAATTATTTGAAATTTTGTGGATTAATTATTGAAGTAATGAAGCATACAAGAACATTTTTTAATTTTTAGTACATTTTATTAAGCAGAGGAACGATCGCAAAATGGCGTCTCAAAAAAAGACTCCCCGACGGTTGACAGCATAAGTGTCACAGCAAGCATGTGAAATCAAAAATTCAAAAAGATTATTAAATTATAATAGTATAGCTATTGCAGCATCGTAGGAAATTTGAAAATTTTGATTAGAAAAAATGGCGGCCATTTTAAAAAAAGTCGAATTTTAAACAAAAATTTTGCAGTAAATTGTTAATAAAAAAAGTAAACAATTTAAAAAAAACTCTACGATGCGACGATAGCGATAAGTTTTCTGAAGAGAATCCTTTTTGAATGAAGTCGATTGGACAAAATTTGACAGAGTTATGCTGTCAACCAGGTCAAAGAACATGGTTTCGAGAAAAACGCGTTTAAAGTATAGAAAGGCCCGTAAAGGCTCTGAGAGCGTCGACGCTTGGCGCCAATTTTTTAATACTTCTAAGCCAAAT
Source organism: Ophion obscuratus (assembly GCA_964007375.1). Classification (NCBI taxonomy): domain Eukaryota; kingdom Metazoa; phylum Arthropoda; class Insecta; order Hymenoptera; family Ichneumonidae; genus Ophion; species Ophion obscuratus. The sequence continues at coordinate 2,780,522 of OZ023319.1, forward strand.
ATTGTTTTGAAAATTTGTAGGCATATTCTTAAAGGCCAAAATTATCTATTTAAGCAACAAAAAAAATCGATTTTTTTTCACACTGATATTCCCCCTTAAATTTCTTAAATCTGCGTTTTCATATTCTCATATTTGACATGTGCGTTTTTCCCGTCGAGTCGCTCGCTTGGAGAAATTTATTCGACACGGCTGATGTGAGCCGCGGTGTTTTACTGCTTCAATTTCACGAGTAGCCGCAGAAAAACTGAAGCAACAGTGGTAAATTTACAACTCTCGATGCTTTTTCTTCTGCACCGAAATATGGTAGTTACGAGATAAAATCTCGATATACAAAACCAAATAAACGAGCGTCTCGCTGTGTTTAAGACGAAATAGAAGATGTACCACCAGATAAATGAGTGCGAGAGAGAAAGCTGAAACTTTCGAGCGTAGATTTCTCAGCGATGAATAACATTTAGAGTAAAATAAAATCGTCAAGCTCTGCGTTAGGAAATTCTCCAGAGCCTGGTGCTTTGTTTTTCCTTAAAAAAATCAATCATCCATGAAATAACTTGTTTCGAAGATTTGTGAGGTTACGTTGCCCTTGTGCATGCTTTCAACTACAACGAAACCCTTACACGCGCCCACATGTGTACACTCCGGCCTCTCATATCGGCACAGCGGGGGGCTCGGCTCCGCATCACGCGGGTAAAAATGGCGGTTGCGCACCATCTACTCAAGCTGACTCTGCGCTGATTCACAGAGCCCTCTCTTATTGTCTAGCATGCTTCGAGCTTCACGATAGAGCCTGGCACTTCTCCCACCATACGCTGCTCCGATCGATATTCGGCATATAGTGGGGGGCTGTTGCAACTGTGGAGGTTCCGATATGAGAGGTCGCAGTGCATTATATATCGACATACATATATATTATTATATATGACCCAGCGTCCGAGAGTTTTTTTTTTTTCATCGGACTACTACTACTACTATGTATATTATAGTACTACTATATATACTATTACATATTACTACTTATTCTTCTTCCAACTTTGTTTGGCTTCCAGAGGAGGGGAAAATGTATTATCTGAATAATTTATTTAAGAAATGTTATTCTGTTGAAAAGTTGCAAGCCCTAACTAAATTTTTGCCTCCACATAAGAGTCATTTGATCAATTAATCAATTGGTATATGACATTTACTCTACTATTACAGTATTTTATTACCATATCATAGTTGTTCAACATTTATTTGTTCTCCAGCTCTAATTTCAATAATACATTCTCTTGCTCGTCGTTATTTGTTATAAAACAACAGAACAAGCCCAAACAAACTCTGTTTATTCGCTCATGAATTCCCGTGGTACCTACTGGGATTCTTATGGGCATACGGCAACGTATATCAAGAGACGTGACAGCGTCACGAAGCCTAGTAATGAAAAAGAAAATTTCGACACCACTAACGCATATCTTTATACGCAGTAAATCATTGCTCTACTGTTCCGTGAGCTGTGTGACAAATCATGGCATGTACGATTCAATATGGTGTTGGAATAGCCGAACTTATTCATCGCGGCCGAACACCCCTTCGAACATGCCGAATCAAGGAGCACCGCCCATTACCGTTGCAAACCCCTGAGCGAATTACAAATAAGAGCAAACGGGTGTTCTAAAAATTGCTCTATGAACAGGGATATGTCGTGTGTCATTGTCAAACCGAAATTGAAATTATCAATCAAACTTTATTGCCATCTAGGTGTGAATTGAACTTTCCGAGAAACCCCTTGCGTCACACCTAACAAGGAACATCACTTAAGTTTCGGTTTTCGATTTTGTTGAAACTCATATATGTAATGAAGTATTGAAACTATTAGACATTTTTTTATCGGCGGAAAAACGGTTTCAAGGGGGAAACCACCCCTCAAAGCAGGGCGTGTCGAGGTGTGATTTTGCAGTTCCACTAACAAGCAGTCCACTGATCTGAATGAAACTAAACCAAAATTCTTCTAATGTAAGGAGACGAAAAATCCACCAAGAAGTATTGGAAAATAAATTAAGAAGGGACACGCTTTTCGTTGAGGGGTGGCTCCCCCCTTAAACGATTTCTATCGTATGGCTAGATGATCTTTTTACATGCTTATCCATTGATTGACAATTAATTATTAAAGTATTTTTTGGTCAGAATTCGAACGATTTTTTCTACACATTTTTTCCATTTTCGTAATTTTCTAAATTTAAAAATGGACCCGGTTGTACAAAGGTTTTATTATTGTCCTAAACGTACATTTTCTTATTCTTTTCATTTCACCCCAGCTGCTAGAACCATCGATTTGGCTATGCAGCAATAACGAGGCTTTGTTTAAATAATAATGACTCAATTGTTTAACAATATTTTCAATTAAAAAATCTTGAACTTGGCAAGAATTTTAATCAAGTGTGTACAAAATCCCGACTCCTCGATCCTAAACGATCAGAAAACAATTTTGAAAATCGACCTGTTTTCATGTCCCAAGCTTATGCGGACTATTGTGCCGATTCTTATGCCGAATTTTTATTCGATATTATGTTTTAAATTCAAAATGGCGGATATAAATTCGTACACTGAGAAAAAAGAATCGTTGAATGTGCAAAATGAATTTTGTTGTCTCGAAATTTTGTTGTTTTAACAGTTGCTCAGACATGCTAAATAAGCAGATAGTTTAAATGTATCTTTGGTTACTGTCCAACTATACTGTTTTTTTATGCCAATGAAAAATCAAGTTGAACGTATTTAAAGATACAATTTTGTTTAATCAACTGAATTTTGGATGGATGAACGAATTTTCGTTTTCAGTGTAGGTGGGATATTCATTCGAATTTTAATCCGTCGATATAAATTTCCATAATACGACGGGAAATTAACATTCAATAATACCAAAATCGGTCATCGCTATGTTTCAATGTTTATTTGCTCGAAACTATAAACGAATTAGGAAACTTGAGCAACTCCTGGCTTAAAATTTTCGTCATGGAGTTGACTTACGGAGTCTTCAAGGAGGCTGGAGCGTTAGCCACAATCCAAGGTTAAATTTAATAAAAAAAGATACATGTTATTGTTTACACTATACTGAGTCTTTACGAATTTTTTGAACTTTTCTCACCACCAAACACCAGAGATAAAAAATAGTTCAATGTATGTAATTTAACGTGCGGTTAGATGGGCAAGACTTTCACACTAAAGGTTATGTAATTTTTATTGTTATTTAGCACAAAGATAAACCATTTCTAACAACGGATTAACGCAAACTGAACCTTTGTGAGCATTTAGAAAAAAAAAATCCTCATCTTGCCCATCGTAAACCATGGGCCAATAATTTCGTGACGTAAATATGAGTGGGCATAATGATGAATTACTCAAAATTTCATTGTGAATTGTATGAAACATTCGTTGTCGTAGTTTTTTCATAATAATCATCGATAACGTTATGCTTTTTCAAGTTGGTAGTATCACAAAAGTTGTTCTACTTTACGTAATGAAAATATTAAAATGCATAATTTTGCCCTTTAATTATACATTTTAAAAAATTAGCATATATAGAATAAATCTGTACCTCGTATGCATTTTTGTTGAGGTTCATTAAAAAAAAATGAATAAACCGTCATTTGACTCAACTGAATCGCTCGAACCTTCTTAAGGGCTCTCAGTATAACGATACGACCACTCTTTAAGGGGTTACCCCGACTTGCGATTTTGAAAAAATCGATTTTTTTTCATTGCAATCTTTCTTAAGTATAAGTATCTGAGAATATGGCCTGAAAATTTCAAGTCGATCCGAACAAAATTGACTGAGATACGAGCGTTGAAAGAGAAGAATCCGTTCTTCGTGTAAACTGAAATTGAAACTTTTAACGCGTTTTTCTCAAAATGGCATTTCTGAAGTCGGTGACCAAGATTACTCGAACACTAATGAACCGATCTTCTTGAAATTTTGCAGGCTCATTTAATACATAAAAATGTAGTCTTTAATCGATCGATTTTTTTTTTCGAAAAAATGGCCGTTTTATAGCCAAAAAACGGTGGTTTTTTTTCGTTAAAATCGAACCATTAACTTTGACTGTCCGCCATTTTGTGAAAAATGAATATTTTTTAAAATCCTTCGATTAAAGACTAGTTTATACTTATATTTGACTAAATCCATCCGCATTTTTTTTTTTCAGATGATCCACTTCGCCGCAATGTTGGTCACCGCAAACCGTGTATATAAAAACATTATTTCATTGACGGCCATTTGCCACCAAACAATGTAATATTTTTCAATAAAAAAATTACTGAAAGTTCTTCAAGATGTGTTCTTTAACATGGTATATTGATCGATTAAAAAAGTTTTGTAGTTTTCTTTAAAAAAATTCATGAAGAAGGCCTTTTTTTGCGCTACAAGTGGGGGTAAGGCCTTAAGGCAGTAGTCTGCTTTACAGGCTTCAAAAAATCGATTCCGCCAAAACGAGTTTTTTGAAGAAGAGGAAGGATTATTGTATGGCCCGGGAATAGCTGATTAACATCTAATTAGTGTAAGTATCCAAAAGCTTATATTTTTTTGGACCGAAAACTTTAAAGCCCGTTTTCTCGAGTTTTCATTTTCACAAGTTTTAGAAAACGGTGCCGGCGATAGCAAAAACAATATATGTCCGATCGAAAAAAATCAAAGTGATCTAGCTTCAGTATTAAATTATCTTCTATTTGAACTAAAAAAGTTGGACAAAAGTACTATTTAAATCACTTGTTTTGCAACTTAAAGTGAATTTTTTTTCTTCAAAAAAGTGAATTTTTTTTCAAACTTCGAACAAAATTGGGAATTTCATCATTTCTTCGGTATTTTTTTAGTTCATATAGAAAAGGAACTCATAAAACTAAAAAAAATTTGGTTCGACTGTTTCGGATGCATCGCACGACCTCCATCACCGGCACCGATTTACAAGTGCAGACTCCAGGCGCCCCAGAAAAATCGTTACAACTTTGAAAAATTTCAATATTTTTTAATAATACAAAATTGTTTTTTAAAGCTTGAATATAATACACTATCGTCTCAAAATTTCGTTCACCGCGATCATTTCCTTCCCTTTCAAAAAAATTGCTGAAAAAACGCTTTTTTCGGCTTCTAAAGCAGACTACTGCCTTAAGGATCTACATAAAAGTCCAAGCAGGGGGCCCGACGAAGTTAGGAAAAATCAGCATGGCCTTGACGAGTGTTGATTTTCCCCATTTCCTCATCAGCAAAGTCCAGACTCAATTTACGAATCCTATGTTTTTGTATCCTACTTTCCGAGTCCGCAGCAGAGGGCGAGTCTAATCATCCTCGTCGTTTCTCCCTGTCGAATTTCCGGAGGCAATCGTCCCTCGTATTTTTCTTTTTGCCGATTTCTCGAGACCCCCGACACGTGCCGGACAATTTTTTCGACGCCTCGAGACTTTTCACGTGCAAGCCTGAGAAAGATTTTCCCTGGTTCGGATTCAGTCTTTATATGTGTTTGTCACAAAAACAATGTTCCGTGCTCGGTGTATCGAAACTTTCGAGACAGAAGGGCGCAGCCCACACCGTTCTCAAGTGTCGGCCGTTGTTGTCTAGCGGCCTTTTGTCTTATGGTATTAATAATAAAAAAAAAATCCTACACTGTTCTTGCTCGTAATACCTCGTCGGAGAGAAGAAGAGAGAGAGAGAGAGGGAAACGAGTAAAATGGCAGGAAGTCGGTCGACGTACCGCGCTAGTGCTCCATACCGCGGCCAAAACAAAGGAAACCACCAAACTACCAAAGAACGAAGATAAGAATCGTTTTCTATCCTCAATTTCTGCCGGCACACACAGCGTGGGATCGTGCCGTTATAACCGAACACTGACTACTCTGTACGTATTCCAGAACTGAGCGATACTATATAGACACAGAGTTTTGCCATATAACATGTTTATATTATACCGCAAGTGATCCTAGTGATCTCGACAGGCGCGTCATGCTCTCTGTTCTCTCTATATTTTTATCTCTTTCTCTCTCTCTCTCTCTCTCTCTCTCTCTCTCTCTCTCTCTCTCTCTCTCTCTCTCTCTCTCTCTCTCTTCCCGCAAGCAGTGCATATGTGCCTACGGTGATCGATCGATCAGTTAGAAATTGGTAGACTCCGCACGAGGCCACGATCGAGCGAACTTTCTACCTCGTTGACCAACGAAAAATCCTTTTTTGTCAGTCGCACATTACAATGTGTCAATAAGAGACTCGCAACAGAAATGGACCAGTTTTTTTTTACACAGTTCCAAGATGATATATTTCGCCAGGGAACATTTTTTCTTCGACAACTTTATTCGAGGCTTTATGATTATCGACCAAAATAAGCTTATTGGGTAGGATGCTACTTTGGGCTATATTACGGCACGAAAAGTTGTTTGTGAGGATTTTTGGACCAACAAAGGACCAATGAATGAAAAAAATGAACATATTTTGGATATTCCACGCCATTTCTGCTAGCCCGTCATCCCGACAATTTTTGGTTTTCCTGATTTTTTGAAATAAAATTGTACCCCATGGAAGAAATGTTCACACCAATTTTTCGATTTTAATCTCTTCTCTTTTGGGAGTTATAATTTGCCAAAAAATGTCAATTTCAGAAGTTTTGAAAACGATCGAACGCTAATAACTCCTGAGCTAATTGAGTTATCGATAAATGGCACTATATCATTTTTTTTCATTGCGAAGCATACTTTCGTTAAAAAATATTTAAAAAATTATCAATCATCGATGTCAACGTTTTTATTTGCTTCTAACGTGAAAACTATTTGTTTCACAGAAGATTGCCTTTTTTTAAATCTCTGATATAGAGTGACCCATTGTATGATTTTCGAAACTAGTCTCATCGTGGGCCCATTTTTCCTTCTATTTTTTTCTTCGAGTTAATCATATTTTTTAAACGTTTTTTTTAATCGGTTTAATCTCCAATAATGCGAGTAATGATTTTGTGATGTCCAATTCAGCTTCGACAGTGCAGAACTTAACGAGAACATTTTTTTTATTCAAAAACACTTTTTTCGTTAAATTCAGTACAAATGAAAAATTAACCGTTTCTGGTCTGTCGAAGCCGAATTGGAAATCACAAAATCATTAATAGAATTGTTGGACATTAAAATGATAAAAATCGTTTAAAAAAATATGATTAATTCGAAAAAAAATAGAACGAAAAATCGCCCCATCATGAGACTAGTCTTAAAAATCATAGAATGGGTCACTCTATTTTAGGGAATCTTTTTTTATTGAAAAAAGGCAATCGTGAAAAAAAATAGTTTTCGCTTTAGAAGCAAAAAAACGTTGACATTGATAGTGGATATTTTTGTTTCAAACGAAAAAATATATATATATATAGTGTCACTTGTCGATATCTCAATTAGTTCAGGAGTTAACAGCGTTTAAACGTTTCCAAAATTTCAGAAATCGACATTTAGAAAATTTTAAGTCCTAAAAGAGAAGAGATAAAAATAAAATAAAAAATCGTGTGGATATTCCTATCATGGGGTACAACTTTACAAAAAAATCAGGAAATCCAAAAATGGTAGGGGTCACGGGCGAGCTAAAAATAAAGTGGAATATCCCATATATATATATATATATATATATATATATATATATATATATATATATATATATATATATAATCATGAGGATACATACAAATACATATAATAATCCGTGAACGTATTCATGGATACACATGGGGTCGCCCGTGCTGCGTATGAAAATTGTAGTACGATCCGTCTGAGTCGAAGTTTCGTAGGATACTGAAGTCAGTGGCCGTAGCAATGTTGACCGATAAGTGCGCGCGTTGCATAACGCACTTCTGTACAAGATAGTTTCGATCACACACGCATACACACTCATGTCGATCTATATGATATTTCAACGCGTACCAAATTCATTCCGGAATCTGGAGCGGCTTGCCCGCCAGACATGTAGCAGACTCTCATGTAACCCGCCAGTGTCTGTGCTAAACCATGCGAGTCAGTTAGATTTTCGTCTACCGCGGCCAAACATGGCTGGCATCGTCCAAAATGTCTCGCGGCCCAAAACAAGTTTTCACGTGCTGCTTAGTATTTTTCCCCTTCCGTTCGAGAAAACTGTGGAGGAAGAAAAAAATGAATCTTCGTGATTCCACGCGGATCTTTAACCTGGCAGGATGTTTCGTCGAGGTTGCACGTATACGTGGTATGTTAATATCTGTGTGTGTGTGTGTGTGTGTGTGTGTGTGTGTATCTTTATACATTATACGTGCGGGTCCCATCCCATGCGATGCACGCGCGCTGCACCTACTCGGATTAGTGTCTAATATTTTTCTGAGATCTCTCTTGCGAGAGATCTCTCGCTTTTGCGGCCGAGTATATATATATATATATATATATATATATATATATATATATATATATACACACACACTTATATATACACACACACACACGTACACGCATACACTAACACACGGTACGAAGTAAGACAGGTTCTCTCCTCGGGCCTGAATCTCCCGAGCAACTCATCTACACTCTGTGCAGTATAATCGACTAGCGTATATACATATTCTATATGCGTTATAAAGTACGCCCGTATACCAATAGCTTTACCGAGACTACGAGGATAGATACTCTGACATTTGCCAGGTTGATAGTCAGAGTGGTTTACCTACAGCTGGCCAAGCGTATACTCTACACACACATAGACACACACACACGCATATTTTTTGTGTGCATACATGCAAAGTGTACGTATATTTGCAGCTACATAAAATTTGCTTTGCAATTTGCCCTGTACCTGCACTCAAAGAGAGTACTTAGGCATTTATAGCGAACCGCAAGCAACTTTCCGACTCTCGACAGCCCAAATTGCTCATATAGGTATGCATGTACATGTGTATATATGTATATATATAAATATATATGTATAGGTGTGTATGTTTGTGTTTGTTACGTCTAAGTGAAGTTTCTAGGCCACCACTATGAATTATTACTTCAAAACTGCGTCATTCTGTATCAAAGCGTTGAATAGTTCTCTCCGGTACAGGGATTCGCCTGCTACACCGTTAATTACCACTTTCGGGGCAAGGCTATAACCGTGTTAAAAAACCTCATGCCGCGAGTATCTTCAGTGACCGTTTCGCTATCAAAAAATGTCTACGGAGTAGACTGGATACTGACAGACTTCCCATCGACACGTTGCACTGTGCATTGAAACTTTGCGGTGGCGATATTGGTTTTTTTTTTTCAATGCCAAATGGGATGATGTTTGAACGGTTGATTGCTTTTGTGAGACTAGCATTCGAGTTTCGGAATAATTTATAGAATAATTGAAATATTCGTATACGCTTCACCATATGGAGGTGTATACAGCGATAATTGATTTTGAGTTGTCGCGGAACAACCGTTGAATACGCATATTCAGCTGTTTTATCCGGAGAGACGTACGACACGTGGGTGTTCATATATACGCAACTTCCTGGCACACACATAGTATATTTATGCGTGCGTACGTGTAAGAGGAGAGAGAGAGAGAGAGAATCTTTTTTTGAAATTAAAGAACATTTTTAGTTGTAACTACCATCAGGATGAGTCGCGATGCTGCGGGCCGTAATAGCCTTGCGAGATATCCTTTGATATGAAGAAGGTGGCCTCACCACCTTCCGTACGGAGACCACGATCCCCAGGACATTCGCCGGAGCAGGTTTTTTCATCTTCCTTTTTCTCCTTCGTCTTTCAGTCTTTGCCATTATAAATGCACGGCAGAATCACCTCGGACGTGGATCTACTTGGACATCTAGGCTATGATAAAATCGTTGACCTATAGAAATTGCCAGACGTGAGCGCGAGCACGAAACTTTACACGTTTGCATATACTGCAATATGGTTTATTGATCGTTTCTTTCAGCGTAGCTAGGTTGTAACAAGGATTCAAGGATACATATATACGTATAAATACATATGTATATCACCTCGAATGTAAGTCCTGTGTGTGTGTCCTGTAGTCATCTTAAGTGTCTCCAAACAACCGTTGGGTACGCGTATTCAACTATTCCATACGGGACGGCCTATTGCGTGGGTGTTCGTATACGTTATTTCTGCAGATCTTGTTTTATATATAAGGTGCACTATAAATCGTGGAGAAGACTTTCAGTTATAACTGCGAATGATGCAGCGTACGGTGCTAGACCGTTAAAGCTTCGCGAGATATCCTGCGAGGATATAGGAAGAAGGTGGCCTCGCCACTACCGTGCGGAGCAGACCACGGCCCTCGGGATATTCGCGGGAGGAATTTTTTTTTCTTTTTCTTCGTTTAATCTTGGACATAATAAATGGGTGGCGGTCTCAGCGCAGATCAAGATCTACTCGGGCGTGCAAACTATGATAACATCATTGCCCTATAAAGAAAGTAGAAGACGAATGAAGCAAGAAATTTTCCACATCTGTATATATATACTTTTATCACATATTGATAATCTCGTTCAACTTGCCTAGATTGGAATAAAAATTCGAGGATGTGTTCGAGAATGTGGGACTATTATTTATATTATTTTTATATTATTATTACAACAGAACATTATATTGTAATATAAATAACATGGAAACTATACTATTTCAACAATATAATATGTAGAGGGGGAATGGTTGGTCACGATCCCGTGAAGGGGTTGTAGGACATGTTTTCCGCTATCAAACAACTCAGTAATGCTTCATGCAAAAGTGAACCATTTTCGGGATATTATTGTTATTTTTTTTCTTTTTTCTTAAGTGTGGACTAAATGTATTGGTAATATTAATATATATTATGGGAGTACAAGGATATACCTGCAAGATAAGTTATTATTGCTACTGCAATGCGTAGTCTTTATTTTACTGAAAAACATTATACCAACAATGTTCAAAAGCGTTTTTTGTCACTTTTTTAAAGTTTAATTCCAACTTTAGAATTATACTTTCAATTAAATTTGAAAAAAAATTGCATTCAGACGAAACGACCACATCATAAATGTCGATATGATTATTCCTTTCCCCGCTAAACTGCAAAAAAACAGTAAACAAAAACTTTATATATAACTTCCAAAAAAATGGTGTTCATAAATCGGGAGGCCGAAATTCGCAGAAAATTATAGACATTTCTTAGCAAATGTCATAATTCAATAATGCGGCAAAAAAAAATCGCTGAGCAAGGAATGGTCGGGTCAAAACCTCATTGAGTTGAACAGTCCTTATTTATATATTAGGGTGGTACAAATTGGAGCTCTATTTTTTTTCTTTTTTTTCACCATCCAATTTAATTTCCCCATGGTCCCACATGTGTTCGAGACCCCAATTCAGGATGCTATCACCTGGTTTTTATAAACAGCAGCCGGGAAAAAAAACTGTCACAGCTGACGCGAAAAAAATCGGAGTCTTTAAGGGCCTAAGCCTGGCTGCCCTAATATGCCCACCACAATGCAGGCTTAAGGAGACAAATTAAAATATCTGCTATTATTAAGGAATCATCACGGTGCAACGTTTTTCAAAAAATCGTTTTCTTTTGTTGCGTTATCCAATAGTGTAGACGGTTGCAAACACGGACCTGGCATCGCAGATTCATCGTAAGTAGACATTTTATGTAAAAATTCCGCACTCGAAACTTTGAACGCGTTTTTCTCGAAATGTCGTTTTTCGAAACGTTCTACACTCTCAAAGTAAGAGTTCTCAAATTTTGACACAATATTCTTCACGCTATTCTTTATCTTGCTATGGACGCTTTTTTTTTAATCTTTAGGATTTTCTTAACGAAAAACTATCGAAAAAATTGGCTAAATTCGATACTTCTTTTTCGAACGGCCGCTATGTTGTGAATTTTGATTTTTTTTTAAATGTCTATATCAAGATAGCGGCTTTTATACTGATTAAGAGGGGATTGTCTTTTTTTTTCGCAAAATTTACCGCTTTTTGGGAATTTTTTTGTGAAGAAAGTATACAACGGAAAACTTGTGAAACTTGGCATATAGTTTTATTGATCTGTTTACTACGTACAAAAAAATGTTTAAACAATTTCATAAAAAAATCCGCCTCCCACCCCCCTCGACGCGCGATGGTCCTTTTTTTATGGTGTGCACGATTTCTCAAAAACTATTCAACCGATTGCCTTCAAATTTGGACAGAATGCTCAGCTGACATCCTTTTATCGTTTGATGAAGCAAAAAAGCAATACGTTTAATAGTTTTTTATTTATAACAAAAAATCGATCAATTTTTTTCGAAAAATCGATAATTCAAGTTCAAAACGTCACCAAATCGTCAATTTTTTTTTCCCTTCATCGAACGATAGTTATATGTGTCTAAAGTAAAATGCTTTTTGGGTTTTTGTTGCAGGATGAACGTGAGGGCTGTAATCGTGCACACCATCAAAAAAGGACCATCGCGCGTCGAGGGGGGTGGGAGGCGGATTTTTTGATGAAATTGTTTAAAAATTTTTTTGTATGTAGTAAACAGATCAATAAAACTATATGCCAAGTTTCACAAGTTTTCCGTTGTATACTTTCTTCACAAAAAAAATCCCAAAAAGCGATAAATTTTGCGAAAAAAAAGACAATCCCCCCTTAATAATCTCTTTACAAATTTTATTTCAGATAAGGGTTTAGGTGGGTTTGAACATCTCAAAAAATCCATTTTTTTTAAATATTATTATTCAAAATGTCTAGAATATTCTCCCAAAGTTTTAAGTCAATCGGAGTAAAAGTCTAGGAGAGAGAAACTTTGGGAATACGTAGTGTAAATTGTACAAAAAATTGAACTATTTTGCATACAATTGTACCCAAAAATTCAAATTTCAGTTTTTCAAAAATTCCTTCGTTCAATCATGAGTTATACTTATCCACTAACAGAAGGACACTTTTTTGGGGACTCTCCGGAAACCAGGTCCCACCCGTTGAATTTCCCAAATTTTTGGATTAATTTTTTTTTTTAAATATCTTTGAAATGTTGCTCTTTTATGTGTCCAACACTTTGAATAAAATAATGTATATATTATATTTGCTAAAAATAGAGAAAATATGCTTTTTTGGCTTTGAAACCCACGTAGCTCGATCATATTTACGGCCGCAACCGTGTCTACCGTGAGGACTCCTTTCGCCGAAGACTTTTTCAACCGTTAAAAAATAAATAAATAAAAGTACACATAAACGTTTAGAAATCATTTTCCCGTTCTTCATGAGCGCTTCGATTTGATATAAAAAAATAAGACTGAATAGCGTATTATAACCATCGAAAAAAAAAATCGCGAAAATCAGCTGTATTTCGACCCGTTACACTGTGATGATCCCTCAAGGCATCTCGACGGATAAAAAAATGTTGAAAATCAATTTTGCTGGAAATAGTATATCGAAAATTTCATGTTGCATGAGCTAAATTAGAAATTGCCGGTTGAAACTTGAAAACAAAATTTTATTTTTAATTCATTTTGCTATTTTGCATTTTCGTCGATATTTTGAATTGCTTAATTCGCCTTATTATTCTAGACGATTCAGTTTCTCGACATCGAACAACTTCCTAAGCCTTAGATAGCTCCAGTTTGATAAATTTCTAATCGAACTAACTTATGAAAAATTTGAGCATCCGTTGTGAAAAAGTGTGAGCGCCCTTTCAGATTCCAAATGCGAGACATCTAAGCTACGACTTGAATAAAGTTATGGAACTTAAATGTAAACCCGATCGAAGCCCAAACTTAATTTCGATACGAGGACCCTCTTCTGAACCATGACTCAGGAGGTTATCACAATTTGTTGATACTACGATTGGTCCTCCAAGGAATCAGTTGGCTAAGTGCGGAAACTTTAAAGTCACGATAATCGAGTGATGTAACGAGTCATGCCTTAAAATACGCCATCCGAAAAAAACCACCGTAGCGTCATCAACGTGATTTCAGAGCTGAAAAAACCGGCAAAGAACGTCGTGGACCAAAAAAAGATTTTTTTTCTTTCTACTTCCTTAAAATCGTGAGTCGACTGCGACCTCTTCGTGACGAGACTTGACGACTCTGTGATTCAGACATTTCGACTTTTCTTCTTTAATTCTATTTTTTTTTCTCAACACTTTTATTTCGTATTCAAAAACTGCGTGATAGCGCGGAACGCGGAGAGTATGCAGTAGACCGGCGCGACAGGAATTTACGAAACATCGAAATTCTTTGCCTGCTTTTTTATTTTCAGTCTTAAAGGAGAGGGAAAGAAACGAGCACGTCCGTGCTTTTGCCGTGTGTGTATATAGAGCCATATATATATATATATGAGGCATTCCACGTCACTTCAGCCAGTAAAAAAAAATCCACCAATAATTTTGAAAAATCGAGTTACTTTATTAAAAAATATTCACCGAAGTCGAAATTAAAAAAAAAATCTGACGTTTTTTCTCGTTGATTACCATTTTTTTAAACATTTTTTCATTCAAAGGGCTGTATCTTTGGCAGGATTTAACGTATTTACATTCGTAAAAAACGAAAATGTGCCTCTTTTTCTAGCCTTCCAGAAAAAAATTAATTTAGATTTTATTGAGCAAGTCAAACGTCCGTTTCAGAGCAAAATATGCAAAAATATTTTTTTTCTTAAGAAAAAACACTCGTTATTTTGTTTTTTTAAATTTCCCCGAATTGTGAATACGAAAAACGGATTTTTGGTATTTTTTATATTATGAGATTCCTAAACACCGTGAAGTAACAGTCATTTTTATTAAATTTTTTTTATTTTTTATTGATATTCGATTGAAGAGTGTGGAGCACTCCATGGCTCCAATACATATGACATATATGTCACATGTATTTGAAAACCCTGGTAAACATACAGCGAGTGCTCCACACTCTTCAATAGAATATTAGTGAAAAAAATTTTTTTAATAAAAATAGCTATTACTCCACGGTGTTTAGGAATCCCATAATATAAAAAATACCAAAAATCCGTTTTTTGTATTCTCAATTCCGGGAAATGTAAAAAATAAAATAACGAGTGTCTTTTCTTGAGAAACATTTTTTTGTGCATATTTTGCCCTGAAACGGACGTTCGACTTGCTCAATAAAATCTAAATTAATTTTTTTCTGGAAGGCTAGAAGACGCACATTTTCGTTTCTCACGAATGAAAATATGTCAAATCCTGCCAAAGATACAGCCATTTGAATGGAAAAATGTTAAAAAAATGGTAATCAACGAGGAAAAACGTCAGAATTTTTTTTTTAATTTCGACACTCGTTTAATATTTTTCAATATAGTAACTCAATTTTTCAAAATTATTTGTGGATTTTGTTTTTTTACTGTCTGAATTGCCGTGGGATGCCTCATATCCATGTCAATAGGTATATATGTGAGAGAAATCATATTGCAGCAACGACAAAACTTTATCATGATTTCGCTAAGTAAATTACGAACCCACGGATCGATATTTTAATGCAACACATCCGGTTTGCGCATCGCAAATTTGTATGTTTATCGCTTTTCTCTTAAGAGTTTCAGATTTAGCTTGGACGATATCGATCCCGTCACCAATACGAACTCCAAGTTGTATAGGTGTATGGGTATACCATCCATGCATGTACCATCCTTATGTATATGCCTGAAACGTACTATTCAGTTCCGAAGCAAGACATTTCGATCGCATGCCTGGATACCTATGCAAATTGCTCGGCAAAGGTTTTTTTTCCAGTACTTCGTATCTCACGTGGCAACGTAGGTATACACGAGTGTGCAATAATTGAAGCGCGACCACCTACTTCTCTTATCATGAAAACTGCATGTTCATAAAAGTAGTCGAACAGCCCAAAGGCAGATAAAACCACCGACATAAAAAATTTGAGGAACCCCCATTTCTTTTTTCATCGACGCCATTTTGTTTTAGAATAAACGCGGTGCTCCGTAAAATAATCGGCAGGTTTTTCGACTTCCATTGTTTTTGAGGTTCGGTTGAATGAAGTAAGATCATTACATATCCTCATACCGATAATTTGTAATCGTTTTTTTTTATTACTGTGTTGTCAAGTTCGTGTCGATTTGTTCAATGTGCCACCCACCGAAAATCGGCACGAACTTTACGAGGAACGCAATACGTTTAAGGGAGACTTTGTCCCGGATTGAGCAGCGGGAGATGTTAGCGGCTCAACATGAGCAGCTAGAAGAAGAGGAGGGATGCCTCTATGGACCAGGCATTGCCGATTAGCGGTAATTATAAACACATTTGTATAAACACATTACAAAACTTTAAACGCGTTTTTCTCGAAAACACGTTTTTAAAAATGGCTGACATTCTCCTGACCGCTGTAATTAACATATCGGCCTGAAATTTGGAGAGCATACTCAGAAAATATGTCTTCACGGAATGACGGATCGTTTTGTCGATGGATACATTTTTGCATTTATTATTTATCCTTTTATGCGAAAAAGAAACGCGAAAATTCGATTTTTTTTAAATTGCCGCCATTTTCCGAAATTTGTACTAAACGAAAAACCCATCCGTCATTCCATGACCAAAGGGTCACAGATTGATAATATGCTTTGAATTTGTGTTTCAGATCAACAAAGAGGGGGCAGTGATGTCAGCCGTTTACCTTCCGCGATTTGAGGACCTGTTTTCGCGGAGCTGCAACGGCCGCCATTTTCGTTTTTGTTCAAAAAAAAAAAATTTTTAACGTTCTGTATATCATGAATAAAAGCAAGAAAAAAACCGCACTCAAAAAGCTTTACTCGTTTCCTTTAAAAAAAGTAAAATGTAAACACCTGAAATATGGCACTCCAAGGACAAAGTCTCCGTTAATTGAATTCGCTTGTAAAGCGGGATAACCAATAAAATTTTATCTCGCTCACGAACTGGAAAGTAATTAATTGTTAATTTTACGCGGATCTGTAGAGTCGAAATTTAAATGCAATAGTTTGTTAGTTCCAAGATCTCGATTGGTTTAAATATTCCACTGGTTAAGCTGATTATTTTAATGAACAATAATGCAGTTTTTTTTATCATTCCTGTGGGATATTCATATCGTACAATGGTAAAGTCCAATGTCTCGCGGATTTTTTTTCCACCGGACAAAGCTGGAGGCGAGGCCCATGTAGTTTCGGTGTGACCCCGTTACGGATGCAGTCACGGAAAATTGCGTGGTTTCGTCGCTACGTACATGTGTACACGTGTATATATGTATCATGTATAAAGGTAAGAAATTAACTACAGCAGTGATAACCACTGGATACAGAAGCCCGCGCTCTTCTGCCGGCTACATTTGCCCATACCACTATGATTTTCGATGTTAATTAATACGGTACATCATATGGTCTCGGCCTTATGGACACCAGGCATTTTATAGGCCAATTAGAATATTTCCATTCTACGGAGCAAAGCGCGAAAAAAAAGTTTACGAACACGCGATATCCGATATTCACTGCGTTGTATATTTTGTTCAATTCATTCTTCTTTTGATCGAAGCTTTTATAGAAATTCTCATTGACGTAAAAATATATGGAAAACCCAGTTTGCACGTTTGACGTCGCAGCTCGAATCGCACCTGGGTACGGTCTTAATTTATTATGAGAATACTTTTTGAGATTCCTACACAGACGAAATGCTACACATGAAAAAAAAAAAAAAAACAATGTCGTAAAAAAAATAATTATGCTTTCAAAAAAATTCAGAAAGTATATCTTCGTCGTTTATTATTATGGCGAGCAATTCAGCTTAGATTGTACCTGTCACTTTTTTCAATAATCAATTAAGAGAACATTTTTTCGGGTCAACAAAGCGGTTTTCCATTTATATTACAATAACTACGATAATTAAATTACTCTGGTGATTCCCGAGGCAATACCCGGTCACGATTTCAACCCGGATCTTTCTATAAAAGTCAAACTTGGTTCGATGGATACGAAAAAATGACAACGGATTTATCGAGCCACTCGTTAAAAAATTACATTTCTCGTACAATATCTTATGTTATAAGCTTACGAAATATTAATTATGCAAGGAAAGGAATTCGTCAATCTTCTGATGAGTGACTATGTAAAATTTCAATCCAATGCCGAGTAAAAGATAATCCCCGGAGTCGAAAGATCACAGCATAGAATGTCAGAAATGTTTTCTCTTGAATTGTAAATACTCTCGAATACAGTGAATTTGATTTTAATGTCAATAGATACTCAACTTTCTACCTTAGGGGCTACAGTTCAATCAAATTATAATGGGGATTACGACGGCACGACGAAATATTGATTCTCTAAAGAGAAGGAATGTTCGTTAATGTGTCGTTCGTAGTTTATGTGACATTTTACGGTCGAAAGACTTCTCTCCCGATCGACATACGTGGGCACCACAAAATTAAGAAATACTTCACATCTGATCGTAATCCTCAAATTGTATTTTTTTATTTCGCTTGTGATCGTTAGCATGAAAATGGCAAGCGTAAGTAGTTTGTGAGTGAAATTTTCCAATGTAAGTTTATTTTTACAAGATTTTGCCTATTTTACCATGTTTTTTTTTATTAACTCGATTTCTTGGTTGTCTGTTTGTGCGTTTGGTACAAATTTTGCAATCGATTTTAAACTAAGCTCCGGATGAGCTAGAGACTTGGAACTTTCACCATAGCTCTGATCTGGATGACAGAAAAATAAACAGACAGGCAAGTCTGACACAGAGAGAGATAAAGAACAAAAAATGAATAAAGAAATAATAAATATAATTTAGTGGAAGAGAAAAATTTAATAATAATAATAATAATAATAATAATAATAATAATATTAATAGTGAATAGTGCATTAGTGACAATTTCTACGATGGTCAAGGAGGCAGTCCCCCCACGCAAGCGATGCCTACAGAAAGAGAAGAAAAATTTCACCCACCCACGACTAAAAAGCCGAAAATAAAATTATGTAAATTAAAAAAAAAATTAACCACGTTTTGTAGACGGACTAAATAGTATAAAATAATATCTCTTAGCCCCGTACAGATTTATAACCCAATACATATTCCTAACCCCATACAGATTGTCCTGAAAATTTGTGATTGTGCATTTTTAATAGCGATGGAAATTCGTGTAAGATTCAAAACGGAAAACGTGGGGCGCATGCAATCGGTGAAGTGCAGGGAGTCGCTATCGTTGACAAAACTCACACAACAGTTCGTATAATTTGCAGTGCAATAAAATTGTGAGCGCCTTAGATGAACTATTTATGCATCAATTATCTGTTGCATGCGCCCCACGTTTTTCGTTTAAGGGAGACTTTGTCCTTGAAATTGCAGCGGGAGATGTTAGCGGCTCAACATGAGCAGCTAGAAGAAGAGGAGAGATGCCTCTATGGACCAGGCATTGCCGATTAGCGGTAATTATAAACACATTTGTGTAAACACATTACAAAGCTTTAAACGCGTTTTTCTCGAAAACACGTTTTTAAAAATGGCTGACATTCTCCTGACCGCTGTAATTAACATATCGACCTGAAATTTGGAGAGCATACTCAAAAGATATGTCTTCACGGAATGACGGATCGTTTTTTCGATAGATACATTTTTGCATTTATTATTTATCTTTTTATGCGAAAAAAACGCGAAAATTCGATTTTTTTTTAATTGCCGCCATTTTCCGAAATTTTTACTAAACGAAAAACCCATCCGTCATTCCATGACCAAAGGGTCACAGATTGATAATGCGCTTTGAATTTGTGTTTCAGATCAACAAGGAGGGGGCAGTGATGTCAGCCGCTTACCTCCCGCGATTTGAGGACCTGTTTTCGCGGAGCTGCAACGTCCGCCATTTTGGCTTAAAAAAAATTTTAACGTTCTGTATATCATGAATAAAAGCAAGAAAAAAACCGCACTCAAAAAACTATACTCGTTTCCTTTACAAAAAAATAAAATGTAAACACCTGAAATATGGCACTCCAAGGACAAAGTCTCCCTTAAAAGCTAACATGTATTTTCATAGCTATTGAAAATTCACAATCACATATTTTCAGGACGTTCTGTATGAGGTTAGGAATCTGTATTGGGTTATAAATCTGTATGGGGCTAGAACAAATTATTTTATATTTTTGAGTCCGTTTTAAAAACGTGGTTTGAATCTTTTGTTAATTTTAATAGTTTCACACCAAGTACAATCGTACTTAGTATGAAATTATTTAAATATTTTTTTTATTCAAACAATTAGGCAGTATAATTATGAAATGAGAGCTGATCAATATCGAAGTTTCATTGCATTGTATTTTTTGTTTCACACATTCGTTCGCACACTCGTGATTGTAATGCACTATTTACATTAATATGAACTTCAATACATATTTTCCGACTCTCTCCGGCCCAATGCTTTTGCATTTAATTAACCGCACGCTTGTGTACGAAGCGTTCCCCGTTCGAGTTTCGAGCGAGAAAATAGCCCGTATTGCAACATTCCTCGGCCAATTATTGGTAGCATCGGTAGGTTTTTTTTGGTCCGTTGATTTTAGTGTACGGTTGTAACTTAAAATAACGTATAGGGCCGACTGAAATGTTTGGATTATCGATCGAGCCGTCAAGAGTTCAGGGTCGATACATCATCCGTGTTATCCGTGTCAGTGCGCGTTAATAGATTTTTGACGAAAACCAATCGGTCTCTCGGCACTGCGCCCAAACCGTCGCCCCCATTCAATACTTAGCTGGTCAATGAAGCAAGCAATATGACAAAACAAGATAGTACAGTTAACCGACGTCATTTCGTACCTCAACCGTCGGCCAACATGGCCGTCCACTTTATGTTAGCCGGTATGAAACACGGAAAAAGCACGAATGGAACGTCGATCGATCTCACGAACAAATCGATCAAATTTTCTACACGCGCACGATGAAATCTCAAATAGCCATTTCTTTCACGAGTTTCCTCGGATTGCAGCATTCATCCAACGGCTTCTTTTAGCTAACTCACTTCCAGCATAGGCCCACGACGAAATTTCTAAGGCCTCGAGAATCCGTTGTAGTCCCACGATACTTAATTCACGATTTACATAAGTAAACTTTCGAAATGTACTCTTTCGACAATGGGGCATGAGCAGGGATCGATCCGACGAAAATGGAACAGTCGAATGGCTGCCCTTCGCGGTAATCACCATCGTCAGCTATATTCCGTATAACCTTAAAATCCCCGTGAGTGTATTAAAAATGCGACACGTCATGATGAGCACTTGTGCGCGGAGCTGGGCGAAAGATCGAGAGAGAAGATGTAGAACACGTCGGCGTTCCGACACAGACCCTGATGTATTATTTTCCACTTTCACGGAGGCCATCATTGCAATTACCGATCTCGTCGGCTATAAACGAGACCGGCAAAATGTACACAGGAACGTCGGCACATATACACACATCCGTATATATATATATATATATATACAGGGTGTCCAATAGGAAGTTGCTAAAACTAAATAAGTGTCTCTTCCGTCCATAAATTCAATAGGGGTCCCTTTTTCTAAGGCGCATACCTGAGGCCCCGCAGTTTTATTCCAGCCGTGGTTGAAGCAAGTACGCGCGCGTCAA
Organism: Ophion obscuratus; assembly: GCA_964007375.1. Classification (NCBI taxonomy): domain Eukaryota; kingdom Metazoa; phylum Arthropoda; class Insecta; order Hymenoptera; family Ichneumonidae; genus Ophion; species Ophion obscuratus. The sequence continues at coordinate 2,802,025 of OZ023319.1, forward strand.
AATGAGTAAGCTCACCACGGAAGAAAAAGTATATCTTATTGAGTGCTTCTTCTCGAGGGGAAAAATTTATAGTAATGCGTATAGAGGGTTTCGTACTAAGTTTGGAACTCATAGAGTTGCCAGCGAAAACACTCTGAAAAGGTAAGAATTTAATATTTATTCATATTCATCTATCACAAAACTTGTGTTTCAATTCAATTAAACTGCATTGAAGTAATTTTACGTTAATTTTTGTAGGATAATCGATAACTTCGTGAAGTATGGTACACTCCAGGACCGTAGACACGAGTTGCCAGGTCCATCTGTTACGGTGACTACACCAGAGAAGATCAACGAAGTTGAGAATTATTTCAAACAAAATCCAAATAATTCGATTCGGAATGCTGCTCAAGCATTAAAAATAACCAAATCATCATTGCACAACATTTTGAAATATTTTTTAAAGTTTCATCCGTATAAAAGAAGCACTCGTCAATTGTTAACTGAACATGCCATGACGAAATGCATCGAATTTTGTAACACTATTACGGGAATGTTTGAAGCCGAAGAACTTAATGAGAAATTGATTATTTATTCCGATGAAGCACATTTTTGGATGAATGGGTACGTAAACAAGCAAAATTACCGGTTTTGGGGAACGGAAAATCCCAACATATCGCTAGCGAAGTCCCTTCATCCACAGAAAGTAACGGCATGGGCAGCGATTTCAGCAAAAGGAATTTATTCGCAATTCTTGGAATCTACGGTAACAGGAGAGAGTTACAATCAGCTTTTGAAAACGAAATTCTTCCCTTATGCAAAAAAGAGGGGACTGGTTAAAAATGTTTACTTCATGCAAGATGGAGCGACACCGCACCGGACTCATGAGGTGTTTGAAGCTATTCATCGCGTATATGGGATTCGAGTAATCGGTCTGGGGTACCCTGAATTTGCTCAAGGCGGACTAGAATGGCCTCCGTACTCACCGGACCTGAACCCTCGTGATTTTTTCTTGTGGGGTTACATTAAAGATCATTGTTACGCTAAAAACCCCACCACCGTAAAAGAACTGATCCCGGCCATCCAGGAAGTGGTTCGCGGCATTACGGCGTTGGTCACAGTTTATCGCAGTTTTCAAAAGAGAGTTGATTTTTATGCATAATCTAACGGTTCGCACTTCGAAAATATCTATCATTAATCACTGTACTTTTTCGTTATTTTTATAAGATGTAATAAACTGACAAAAAATATTTGACTGGGTTTTATTTATGTGCGTTTAAAACTGTAGAGTTTCCTCTTTTTAAAGCAATTTGGCTTTTCTGATTCTGTGCACGTGTTTTAAAATGACAGTCGATTAGTTTTAGCAACTTCCTATTGGACACCCTGTATATATATATATATATATATATATATATATATATATATATATATATATATATATATATATATATATATATATATATATATATATATATATACATATCCGTGTGTATATATAATAGTGACCAATCTTATATTTCACATTTTCCATAACCAAAGTTTGGCTTGCCTGAGAGAAAAGTCCATCGAATTTACAAAAAACGCCCATGGTGAAAGAGGGAATAGTGAAATTCCCTATAGTTTATAGACACCGCAATCGTAATATGGTTAACACAACGAAAGGTAAATGTAATATACGATTCGGGTGGCGTGTTTGATTATTTATTAACCCCGAAATAATGATCAACTATAATGAAAAGTTTGACAATATAGATATAGTTAATCCAGTGGTGTCACAAAATCGGCGCATATATACTGATGTTGTATAATATGCGTTAAGTTTTGTTCAGGTCAAACTTTTACTATTCAGTTCAAGTTTGTACAATTCATATGGTCGACATTAAAGTTTGTCGAGTTTTTATAAGAACTTATAAACAGCAACTATTCTAGCAAATTGTTAACGAGCATGGTAACGTTAACTTGTAGCGAAGACATAAATCATTTGCAGTTAGAGGAACCACGGCTTAGTAGTTTTAACAACTACGCGTGTATCACAAACTATTACAAAGTATGTTTGTCGCATTGCAAAAATCGGATATCAGTTCAACCCTTTTTTTTTGTAGTTCACCTTCTGGTCTTGTAGGACACACGTTACTATGCATATAGCAGCTCTTATCACTATATAGTACAAGTCACTAGTGTAGGGTACAAAACGATTGCGATGCGCTAGAAATTCACTTTAGCAGTGAGTTATATTATATAAAAAAAAAATTTGTGCAAATCTAAGAACTCTCAGTTGAGTATTTTATTTTGGATTTATATTCTATGCATTTTGTAGACGAGCATTGGTGCTGAGAACCAACACGCATGCAGGGTATAAAAAATTATCGAATAACACACCAAGTAAGCATATAGCAGGTCGTATCTTATACTATGGTAATCACTATAAACATTTTCGCAAATCACAAGGAACATATTTTATCAATTTATATATATTTTAGTCTTGTTCACTATTAGGATCTTGGCGGAGTACATTTTTTATAGTGCCTGACAATATCCATTTTATGAAAACCTATTATATTATATAGTTGCGGTTGACATATGTGCATAGTTTATGCAATTGCTAAAATATCAAAATAAGCAGTACTAAATTTTTGGCAGTAACTATGGCTATAATAGATTATTGACTCCCCCCCCCCCCCCCCCCGGGGAAATGAAAAAATATAGTTAAATAAAAATATGGTTGAAAATAAAAATTAAATAAAAATATGGTTGAAAATGAAAATTAAATAAAAATATGGTTGAAAATAAAAATTAAATAAAAATATGGTTGAAAATAAAAATAAAAATATAGTTGAAAACTGAGGCTGAGCTGAGCTGAGGTTATGAAATTCTTCGTTATTCCCTAAGGTTCAGAGATATATGAAGCGGTCGCGAGACAACCATCGTCTTTGTTCCCGAACGGTCATCATCGCTGTTCTCCTTTCTGACCCGAGGTATTTAAGCGCTCTTCATTGCCTAGCATCTCTTTATTTTTTAAACATACGATCTTCATTTTTAGCGCTTAGTGTGCCGTACGGACGGAGAGCCAATGTATATATCGTGTGGCAACCGTAAGATGCGCGTGTTCACCTTTCATTCTGGTCAAGGCCCCCAAATATCTGAATCTCCTGTCGGGCCTGTGCTTCAATGCTTTTTCTACATTGATGTGTGTGTGGGTATGTGTGTGTGTGTGTGTGTGTGTGAGTGTAGGCACACAGGGGAACGAAGGGGATGAGAAGGGGAGAGAACGGTTCCGGTTCCCTGCTAGCCATCATCATCAAGAGCGCATGCTCGTTCAAGAAGGACCCCGACCGAGAGCTCCGTTTCGTTCCGGACCCTCCGACAAAATCCAAGAGGATATATTTCTTTTTTATCCGAATCCTCGCGGGGTCGACGACTGGTCCAGTTTTCTTAAGTGATGTATCCACACGCCAGCACATTATCCGGGATGGTAATCGGCGATTGGTTGGTTCTCTGATTCTCGAAAAATCCCTTAAGGCCGGAGCCTGAATTGGAAGGTCCAAAAAGGCGTTTTTTCGGGATTTTTTTTCAGGAAGGAAAAAATCAAGTGAGCCCAGTAAACATTGAGGTATCTTTTCGTGTATATTTGAAATGGGTAAAAAACATTTTCAACATGATACAATAAACGACTGCAACTTATCAGCCTATTCCAGGTGCGTCTTGTCACTCCAATGGTGGGCGTGATAGCAAAAAAAAACTAAACGATCTATTGAATCAAACCAACGTTTATTTTTCATCAGTATGAAAGTCTCTTTTAAGTGAACTAAAAAAGTCGTTGAAAAAGTCGTCTTAAACAATTTTTATAGCACCTTAAAGTGTTTTTTTAACGAATTATTTTATCGCATCTTTTTTACACCTGAGAAAGTTATAGTTTCGCGATTTTTTCAGCTTTTTCTTAATTCACCCAGAAGAAACATATATGACAATTGAAAATTTTATTGGCTTTTTTTCAGTCTGAAGTTTCATGGTGAACATTTTTTTTATACTTTTCAAATATACATAAAAAGATACCTCAATATTTACTGTGCTCACTTGTTTTTTTCCTTCTAAAAAAAAAAAAATACCCGAAAAAACGCTTTTTGGATTCTAATTCAGGCTCCGGCCTTAAATCCCTACATGGCCATGGCATACAGTGAACGTCTATTTTTCGGAGTGCTCAGTGAAAATATCAGTCCAGCGATCGATTCAGGCGCGATTAGGTTTTTTCGCTTTCCGATCGTGTACGATGCATTGAATTTTCTACCATCGCAATCGTAGCTTCCTCGATAAGTACGTGTAAGCCGAGTTCCGGTATTGCATAAAACCGTGCCACGATTTCTTTTGTGTTGATAAGCATTCTTGTTCTTCTCGTTCTTTCATCGCTCCGATCTCTGGCACAAAAGTCGTGAGAGATGCACGCTTGCTTCACGAGATGGAATTTAAAGCCGAGCAAATGATCGATCATCACTCGTCAGCTAATCATTATTATTATACACACGAAGCAAACAAACAAAAAAACGAGTAAAATTCTTTCCGTCTGTAATAGTACGCAGTTTTACCGTATACGCTCCGACGAGAGCACATCTTTACAACATAATTGCTGATTGTTTTTGACCCTGACTTTTTTTTCTTAATACCATTGCCGCCATTATTATCGTTATTGTGCACGAAATGAATCATCGACTTTGCACGGACACGCTGCCAAGAGATACACTCAAATTCGAGTAATCAGGCGTCGAAAGAAGTGAAATAAAAATTGCGAAGTGAAGAAACATCGGTGCTATGTAATACAGGAATAAAAGCTACGTTATTTTATACTGGAGGAGGGTGGGAGGAGGAAGAGGAGGAGGGAAGCTGGCATTGATTGTGAAAGTGGCACATCGAGTCACGCTCGAAACACATGGTGAGGGCTTTCCATACTCCGGCCTAGTGGAAAAATCAAAACTAGCTATCTGGTATCAACTCACTCGCTTTTATGTACACGAGTGCCTACCTGCCCCCCCCCCCTCTCTCTCTCTCTCTTCACTCCACCTTCGCAGCTGGAAAGGTTTAATTCCAAGGTTAGTTTATCCTCTCCTCTCTCCCTTTTTTCTCGATCAAAGCGTACACGTTGGGACAACGAGTTTAGATAACCAAACTATACAAAAGATGCACTGAAGTGCCTACAACAACCCCACCAAGTTATATCGTCACGTTCAAGAATCGAAACTTCAAAACATGATTTTTCGACAAAGCATTTGAAATATTATTTTGACAGCGTATTGGACATTTGAGTACTGTATATTGATATTGATATAAATAATATTTGTATTAAGGGGTAAGGCCACTGTAAATTTTTTGAAAAATCGATTTTTTTTTATTGGGTTAAAAAATAGTTTAAACCCTCTAGAATAAGAAAAAAAAGGTCCTGTGCGAAAAAAAATTTGTTGTCCTTAGGAAATGAAGGTCGCCGCCAAGCGTGTCAAAACCCAAACAAACTTTAAACGCGTTTTTCTCGAAACATGGTTTTTCAAAATGGCACGCAGCATAACTCGAACAATTTTCATTTTTTTTACTTGAAATTTTAACCAGATGTGAACATTTACATTATCTTGAGAATGCCGATCGGAATTTTCAAGAACTTTATTTATTGATTTTTTATTAACAAAAAACTTGCCGTTTTTTTCGTCAAAAATCAATTTTTTTTTTCAAACGCACGCCAAATCCACAAAAATTGATACTTTTTAAAATCCGATCGCCATTCTCTAGCTATAGCCCTCTAGATTAATGGTTTTTTTTTTGTTCTAGATTCAAAAGTGCACCAGTGGTGCTGCGTGCCGCGGAGCCCTGGAAGCAAAACATGTCCCGGGAAGATAGCTGTGGAACCGCCATTTTGTTTTTTTTTACTGTAAAAAAATTTTATAATAAAGTTTAATGTATGCCCGATAACACCATTAAAAGTTTTTTTTCAAATACCTTCAATTTCGGGAGCAAAAAATTAGTGAAAAAACCTTTTTTTGGGCCGTTACAGTGGCCTTACCCCTTAATCAAAATACAAAAAGGCACGTGTGCAAACACATTTCTTTTACCCACTGAATATATAAATGAAAACATTGTGCAGCGTTCACGCAACCACGAGCTCATTGCTCCGGGTTTTCAGACTGATACGAAAGAGACAGTTATGTCGTAAAACACGATGCATAAATGCGCTTCTGGTCTCGCTATTAGGAATGTCACGTGTGTCGGGTTTCTCTAACGGTTCGTGAGACTCTCAGATTTCTCGCAGTGTACAGCTGTTGGAAGCGCGAGTCTCTTCGTTTACTCGATTTTCTGAAATTACGCACGCACTGGTTAACTAATAATTAAAGCTGAGAAACGATGACAGCGACGATAGAAAATTCAAAACGAATCGACGAACTCTTCCTTGAAAAAATAGAATGCATCCACCGAGTCAATTTCAATTAGACCCTCCAATTTAAAGCGCACCGAGCGGAACGAATGTGCTTGGGGTGAATGAATTTTGTTTTTCTCACACTCGAATCACCTGCAATGCGCTTGCTGCGTGGGATAACACGAGTAAAGAAAACAAACAAAATTCTTCGTGCCGGCAAACTTCGTATGGTTTTTTGTCAAGTGACTACTGGTGAGACCTATACCTATGTTTCAAGTTATTGCACAAGATTTTCGAATGAATTTTCATTTCATAGTAACTATTGTCAGCAGTGGGTCTGAGATATTTTTCCTCGTAATTTTTTTATTTGCTATTGTAAATTGATTCAGTGATACGTCGACGGCATCAAAACGACGACGAGCTTGTTCGAACTACCCCAATACATTTTGTTATATATGAGAAGAGTATGTTATTTAAAAAAAATTCAAAAAGCGATTATAGATTTCGCGAAAAGTGCTTTTTTTATTTTTATTTCGGGATAGAGACAAAGAATCAAGATAAATTCGCAGAAAATCTTGGCTGCTTCAGCGAAGAGCGAGGAGAACGCTTCCGCCAAGATATGAAAATCTCGGAAGACAGGTATCAGGGACGATGGGATACACACACATATGATGGCTGATTACCGTAAAACAGGGCTACTTTGACATTCAGGATAACTTTGACAGTTTTCGAGGCTACTCTGACTGAGCGCAGCGAGCCCACTTGACTTCCTGTGGCGGCCGGCGGGTTCGGGGAATAAACTTGAACAACAATTTGTTGTTCAAGTTTATCTTAATGTTGCGAAAGTTGATTGTAATGTTGCTCAAGTTGACTTTGTTCTCTGTGACAATTTTAAGACTCGTCAAGTGCCTATAATAGTACTCCAGGTATTTGATATTTTTGTGTAAAGTGTTTCCTTAAGGGAGGGCACCACTGTACTGCCCATTTTCGACCGTTTTCTTTGGATTTTTTAAAGAAAGGAATAAAATACATGGCCAAAAGAGCTTTTAGGTTTTATAGGGTATATATTAAAGAATATAAAAAAAATTGTCAAAAGTAAACAAAATGGCGGCGTCCCTATAGCACTACTGTTTTTCCGCCAACCCTCTCCGCGACACGCGGTAGAACTGTCGTAAATTTAATCCCGGAACTAAAAGTGAAATATTTTCGTTAATTGTATTCTTTTGAGCTGTCAAGTACGGGGAAAATTTAAAAATAATTAAAAGAAAAATAGAGACGAGTTTGAAAAAAAGTTCGTTTTTTCGACCATAATTTTCATCTCAAAAGTAATATATTTTTTACAATTTTCGATTAATCGAAAAAAAACACTCGTATTTAATTGTTAAAGCAATCTAAGAAGCTACAGTTCAAATTTAAAGCCGATTGGACGCAAATTGTTCGAGTTCTGCTGCCTTAACAACGATGATAATTTGGTTATAAAAAATCGTTGTTTTTCATTTGATTCCATGTATAATTCATGAAATATTAAATTTTGTATCAAAATGATTCCAAAGTAACCCTTAATCTTCGACATAAGTTGCATTTCAATGCCCTGTCAAAAAAACACCACACTCGGGGCTACTTTGACACTTGAAAAAATGTATATATATACAATTGTGGGGGGGGGGGGGGGGGGGGCTGCAGAGCTTGACTTTCTTATACGTTTGATCGCCAAAAAACACACTGTTCTGTTGGAGCAAGAAAATTTTGTATCTAGGATGTTAAAAAAAAGTTACCTACAAAAAAATTCCAACATCTGTTCAAAGTAGCCCCGTTTTACGATACGTTTGAAGTCTTATGCGTGACTGCCGCGACAAGTCTCAATCCAGAAAATCACGAAAAAGAAGCTAATTGAATGTAAACATATTTACTAAAACTTAAATTTCCAGTAAAATTAGATTTCATCGAAAAAATGTATACTTCCATGTCCTTACATGCAATATTAATATTCGATGTTAAAATAGAACCAGTATAGAGATACGATTTAGAAAGTGTATACACCAAATCGGCTGTCGAGTTGTCTAATTAAAATAAATATTAAGAGAATATGACACAAACGTTAAATACTCGTTGCCAATAGTACTGAGTATACCCAGTATAGAGATAACATATACAGTTTCACTCAATGTAAATATATTTAATAAAACTTAAATTTTTAAATAAAATTATATTTCACCGAAAAAATGTATATTTCCCTGTTCTTACGTAGAGTACCAATATTCTATGTTAAAATAGGCCCAGTATAGAGATAAGATTTAGAAAGAACATACAGTTTTTCCGGCGCCAAATCGGCTGTCAAGCTGTCTAACTAAAATAAATATTAAGGGAGACTTTGTCCTTGATTGAGCAGCGGGATATGTTAGCGGCTCAACATGAGCAGCTAAAAGAAGAGGAGAGATGCCTCTATGGACCAGGCATTGCCGATTAGCGGTAATTATAAACACGTTTGTGTAAACACATTAAAAAGCTTTAAACGCGTTTTTCTCGAAAACACGTTTTTAAAAATGGCTGACATTCTCCTGACCGCTGTAATCAACATATCGACCTGAAATTTGGAGAGCATACTCAGAAAATATGTCTTCACGGAATGACGGATCATTTTTTCGATAGATACATTTTTGCATTTATTATTTCTTTTTATGCGAAAAAATCGCGAAAATTCGATTTTTTTAAAATTGCCGCCATTTACCGAAATTTGTACTAAACGAAAAACCCATCCGTCATTCCATGACCAAAGGGTCACAGATTGATAATATGCTTTGAATTTGTGTTTCAGATCAACAAAGAGGGGGCAGTGATGTCAGCCGTTTACCTCCCGTGATTTGAGCACCTGTTTTCGCGGAGCTGCAACGGCCGTCATTTTGGTTTTTTTTTTTCAAAAAAAATTTTTTTAACGTTCCGTATATCATGAATAAAAGCAAGAAAAAAACCGCACTCAAAAAGCTTTACTCGTTTCCTTTAAAAAAAAATAAAATGCAAACACCTGAAATATGGCACTCCAAGGACAAAGTCGCCCTTAAGAGAAGATGACAAAAACGTTAAATACTCGTTGCCAATAGTACTGACCTTTGCGAAAAGTTACGTCGATCCAACACGAGCGTAGATCAGCGACGAAACGAGTATGCATATATATATATATATATATATATATATACATAAAAAAATATATATCTATATAATGAAAGCTATCCTGCACTTCCAGTTTTTCCGCTTCCCGCGTTTCCGTCCCTTACGGCACAAACACGCGGTCACACACGCACCCACAGATAAGTACACACGTGTACGTGCAAGCTGAAGAAAATTCTCTCTAGAGATGCAGCAGGATATTTGCTAATGATGATTCGATTTCAATGAAAGCCGCGAACACCAAGTGCGCGAGGGGGGAGACGGTAAGGGCGAGAGATGACAAAAAAGTATAAATAAAATCACACGTGTCGCTACAGTATGTTTGTACATGTGGTGTATATCCGCGATTACTGCACAATGACTCGATACGTCTTGCATTTGGATAAACGAGGAAGTGGCTGAGCTTGTGGTATAGTAAAGGACGGCATGGTAATATCACTTGGGAATCAGCATCCCGTACCGCATCCTTCGCGTACGCACACTCACGAATACATAAATATATGTACACCCACACACACACACACACACTAGCGTTAAACACATGCACGTATATCTTCACGTATGTACGTATACGTGCGCCTACACACAGTACGAGAGAGCCACGCCGGGGCTCCTCCGTGTATGATATATTCGCCTCGACTGGGCTGCGTGAGCTCGACCAACCGATGGACAAAGCGATGGACGAGAGTGAGGAAGAGAGCAACAAAAAAAAATGTTTAAACGGGATTCCTCGTGGGGCGGCTTATATTTTGAAAGAAAAACTATTTAATTGGTGCTCGTGTTAAGCCCGTTTCTTCGTGTCCGTCCGTGTTTTTCACGTGTGCGAGTGGTGTGTACGAGGGGTACGACGATCGGTCATCGAGCTCTCCATATGATCATCCCGCGACGGAATCTACGATGGGCTTTGTCGATCCAACCGACTCTAAGTTGTTCTCTTTCTCCTCATTTAGCGAAATCGGACGTGATCGTTCGAAGCAACCTTCGCGAGGACTCTTTTTTCCTTTACGCCGCGATGATTTTTCGTTTGGGTTTCGTGGCGCCACATATGTCCGCGTTAGCGCGCGGCTCCGAACCGCTACCAGATGTTGACATCACAGACGCGACATATCCGTGTGCGCCACCTCCCCCACCCCCCTGCCCCACTCGAGGCAACGCACTCGGATAATCCGCTCGATGTTCGATCGAAGCCCTCGGATGCCCACGCTTCGATCGATCCTTTACACTTGCACTACCGTGTAATTCGGCGATTCACCGTTCCAGATGGAACGCCAACACCGGAGCCTCCACGATTTACGGAACGAACGGCACTCGTTTCTTTTGTTTTTTCTCTTTGTACCACTTTTTTTCGATTATTCTTCGCTACCACTGTCCACTAACAGCGATCGGAGGCCGGTCACCCGCTCGAAACATCAAGCGAGCATCGGTCAATTTGGACTATACCGCATTCCCCATACTTGTCCCGAGAATCTTTCAAATCGGCCCTCCCTCTCTTCAATATTTCACTTCAATACGAATTCGGCCGATGATTTATATGTTTGTTTTTCCCAAATCGATGATCACTGTCGTAGTTTTGACGAATGATGGACGGCGCGAGGCTCACCACTTCGAAAAAGTTCACACGTACGCGTTTTTTTTTTTTGAAACTTTCTTTCCACGAGCGTCGTTCAGTTGCACTTTCTTTCGGCTGTCACGTAAATTTTGCTTGATATTGTGCACGCGTAGTTGGGCGACGTCTGTTTCGTCAGGCGTGTGCGAGTTCGTTGAAAATAAGAATAAAACAAAGCATAAAAACACGGTAAAGGCTAGCTGGTTGGGAGGGGGGGAGAGACAAAACTTGGCAGCAAGGGCCCAGCGATCCGTATCGTCGGCCGGCTTGCGCTCGAGTGTCCGCCCGCAACACTGCCCGTACCGTAAGAAACAAAGTCGAAGTCCTTCCACTTCGGTGGGATAACCGCACGGTGAGGTGAGGTACTCAGTGCCCCACGAGAGAGTCGGAGTCGCGATGCTAGCGCGCCCGTTGCGCTACCCCGGAGCGCTTCGGAGACTCGCTCCGGACGCGGCGAGTTTCCATTCCGCCTGTGTTGGTGCGTCGAATTCGCCTCGTCTCGGTATTCCTATCTCGTGTATCTTGCCACTGATCGCATCGGTTAGTCGCTTGTCGACCGTTGACCATGCCAGTACCAGCTTCGTACCGTGCTCTCCCGTTGAGCAACGGCCCGCCTGCTCAAGTCGATTGCCACACGAAGATATTGAACCGATCGACGGGGCTCGATCACTCGTATGCTGGATAACCTTCGATGAAATAGCAATCAATCGTTTTGGCCTCGTATTTTCAGGGGATCGAGCATTGCCATCCGATATCATTCGGACCCACGGATGACTGAGGTATGTATGAAATGCAGGCAGTGCGGGGCAATACTCGCTTGTCCATGATCCAAAGAACCAGCGAATTTCCGGTGTCAGGTCAGAGGAAAATGGGACCTTCGCTTCTCCAGGATTTCGTACGGTTGGGGATTCTACGATTGCATTTGAGGTATTATCGAGAGACCGATGAACATCGCGTTCACTCAACCATAAAGTCCCTGACAAGACTAGTTCAAAGTATACGCATCGGACGGAAAGATTCGTCTCAAAGCGGTTGCACTTTCGATGTCAATTAACTTGACCGCGTTACTCCACACTGGCGTGATGCCCCTGCTTAAACTCGGCTACGTGTGTAGCCAAGTTTAAGACTCGCGATCATCTCGTTCCAGGCGTTGTCATCAAAGTGTATCCGAATGAACCAACCTCCACCGTCCAAGTATCAGACGCCAAGATTCTTCGTGCATGCAGTCACGTGCTAACGGGAATAAAAAAAAACATGGCCGTCCGAAAAGTCCCATCCCCGAGGTGTGTTCTCGAATGCACCTAGAAATGTCACGCATATAGGAGTGACGATAGAATTGCACGCGAGTGCGGGGTTTCGCGATAATCGACAAGACGCAAAGGTTGCTCGCAAGGAAATAACCAGACGAATCTCACTCGGAAAGCTTAGCCGTGGTATACGAGTCCAACAGGGCATTGGATATACCGGCTCTGTGTGTGAGTATTCCGTAGAGCGAACACGGTGAGTCGGCGAGTCACCAGCAGCAGGATTACCGGCAGCAGCGAGAATCCGAGCCGGAGAGCCAAGAGTCCCGAGTCAAACCACACGCCGTACACACGCCAGGTAGAGAGACGGTTCGTTGCTGTGTTGAGGAGAGGTTGTGCTGTAGGTAGGTAGGTATGTATTTCGCCTCGGGCTACTCCAGGTATAGCGGTACTTCCGTCCCTCTTGCGTCCCTCGTCTCCTCACGTAGGTGCTCGCCCGCGCGCAACTTTTCTCCCACCACTTTAACCACCGTACAGCCAAGTTATACTGCCCCCCCCCCCTCCCCCATCGCTCCTCAAGTCCTCCAACCTCCACTACTTCTCCCGCTCCGACTTGTTTTCCGTTCCTTCCTCGATTCCTCGCCGCGTCTCTGTCAGTCTCACGCGCGACCTCCTCTTTTTTCCTCTTGCCCGCGTAGCCCGCGTTCTGTATCTTTGTATAGACGAAAGACCAGATACTAAGCCATACAACGGCGTCAAGAACTCCGCTATAGACGAGAGTCCAGGCACCCACCGCATCCCCAATGCCGCCATATTATCCCTCCGGCCCTTCTCCTCTTGCGACGCTCCGCTACTCCGCCAACGCCTCCCCGCCCCCCTCTCCCGCTCCTCGCCTATGCTTCCCCGCCGCCCCGCAGACTTCAACCGCCACTTCTTCGATCCTTCGGAGGGGCGTTGTTGATGACGCCGCAACGGATGCGTCGCGCTCCGTAGAAGCGGGAGCTTATAACGTGTATACGTATCTCACCGCTAGCTCGAGGCATGCACCATAGCAACATCGTCGAACCTTCAACTTTTTCGAAGTCTATTCGACTCGCCGTGTTGCTCCTCTTTGTTTCTTCCATCGTCTCGTGCAGACGTCACTCGAGCATCGGTCCCATCTTTTCGGGAATGGGTCCGGGTCTTCGCATCCCGCCTTCCCACTACTTACAACAAGCTACTTCACTGACACCCCCTTTCAACCTGGCTGACTGGCACTTGATACATTTATCAAGACGCATCTGCAATGCTTCGCTTTACCCCTATCCAAGGGCGAACGTGACAGCACTTCGTTCCGATGTTGTTTCACGCTGTGTTTACTATTCCTTCTTTGTGTCGTACATGCTGTTTTATCGCTCGCAATGGTGCGCAACGGTCGAATAGTACACGGACTCCTCGAGCTCGTACTTTGTGGCCCATATGCTTACAAGTTCATGAGTTTTTTGGCTCGGTAGTTCGTATGAACGTCTTCGCGGATTCTGGCCTCACTGCTCTCAATAGTCGAGTGACACAGCGAGAAGACTTCAACGCCTGGACGCGGGTGACTTACTCTGTTCGGATGCAGGCTTTGGGGGACTTTAACGCCGGAACAAGCCTGCACGAGCCATCTCGCTCGCACGAGAGACACTCATAGCTGGCGTTTGCGCAACATGGAGACTTTGGTCGCATTATTAAGTGCCTAATGATAAAACGGTATCTCAAGATTCGATGGAGGATATCGACGTCTGACGATCGTGCTCTCGACAATATCAGCTTTCGTTGTTGGCCGTTTTTTACTTCGTGAGTACGCGAACAAGCGACATAACTATAATTATAACGTATATAGCTCACGAACCTTTACGGATCAAATACACCTGCGGTTTTTCGAGACCCCAAGAACCCGCCGATGAAATTCCCCTCGCTCAGCTCCCTCGCACACCCTTCCCAATCTACAGCGAAGAGTATCGAATCCCCGGGTATGCACGAACGTCTTCTACCTGCGGAACGATAGGATCGTACATCCTCCCAGTCTCACATCCCTAGCCAGAACAAAAAAATGAGGTCACCGCTCCCTGTTTTAACGAGACTCTTCCCTCGT